>JBBPBX010008876.1:0-44110 GCA_038048925.1 Garcialebias charrua
TGGGCAGCACGGTGGCACAACTGGTAGAGCTGCTGCCTCTCAGCGAGAAGGTTGCCGGTTCAAATCCCGGTCCGGGGCCTTTCTGGGTGGAGTTTGCATGTTCTCCCCGTGCATGCGTGGGTTTCCTCCGGGTACTCCGGTTTCCTCCCACAGACCAAAAAACATGCTTGTTAGGCTGATTGGTGACTCTAAATTGACCCTAGGTGTGAGTGTGAGAGTGGATGGTTGTTTGGTGTGAGTGAGACAGGTCCCTCTTGTAAATGAGTCCCCGTGACTCAACGAGGCTAGCCTGTATAAATAAAGGTTGAATGAATGAATGAATGAATCCAGATCAGTAAAAACAAAAGAGAAACAGTTATTGTGTGCACAAGCAGAACATTTAATAACCATCTACTACCACTGAGCAACACAAATAAGTTTGACCAAAGCAAATACAGGTTGTCCCCGACTTACGAGCGAGTTCTGTTCTTACGAATCGCTCGTAAGACGAAAATTCGTAAGTCGGAACCCGAAACACGTGTCGCTCTTAAGTCCGGATTTTCTGTCGTAAGTCGGAAAATGTATGCTAGCGCTTCGCCGAACACCCGTTTTTCAACACAAACGTACATACTGGTTCATAAACATGCTCAGAACATTGTTTACAAATGGTTAGCTAACACACTTTCATCTAAAAACACATAACAGTGCTGTATTTTCTGTATGTTCTGTACAACTTTACTGTTCGTTAGTCCGCTCGTAAGTCCGGAACCTCGTATGTCGATGACGTCGTAAGTCGGGGACAACCTGTACATAATTTTTTAGCTACCAGAAGGTCAGTGGACTGGAGGTCTTTGCTTAACTTTGGACTGGCATTTAAAAATAATAATAAAATTGTCAAAAAAGTCATTGCGGGAAATGTAAATTTTTGTTTTTGTATTTTGAAAATTTCCATAAAATAAACATTTTGTCAGTTCTTTCAAAAAGCTGAAATGCTGAGTTCTTTAATACTAAAAGTTCAGTAAAGAGTTTACATAACACCCCCCACCCCCCCCATTTGAAATTTTAATTTCACTCTGAGTTAGCCCTAAAAAAATAGACAAGTTTATTGTGGACAAACATGTTTAAAAATAATATATTTAAGCAGTTAAATGTGGTGGTTGATTTTTCTTTTCCTAAGGAATATGAATAGTCATAAAGTTAAAAGACAATACAGTACAAGAGGTTATAGACATATTTACAATGGTTTACCTTTTGGATTAAAATCGGTTCAAGATGGCTGCCACAGCTAATCAACCATAAACACAAAAAATGGCTGATAGTCTGTTAGCTTCTTAGATATTTTGTATTGAAAATGTTGTGGTTGTAGCTGCAAGTCATTAAAAACATATATTCTTAGAGCGAGATATACTAAACACCATTGCCTAATATTTCAAACTTAGCTGTTGAAACAAAAAGAAACATGTTGGTTGTAGCTGCAAGTCATTAAAAACATATATTCTTAGAGCGAGATATACTAAACACCATTGCCTAATATTTCAAACTTAGCTGTTGAAACAAAGACAAACATTTATTTCTGTTACTAAAATATCATGAACCACAAGATAGATTTCAGTTAAACCTTAAAAAAGAAATTATTGGACGTACATCTACAACTGATACTGATCAGTCCAAATCAAGATGGCTGCCACAGCTAACGGAGCTTACTCAACACAGACATTGCCAATAAATCAGTCAAAGCTAAATTTTGGTGTGGTAGTAGCTAGGGCTGAACGATTTTGGAAAATAATCTAATCGCAATTTTTTTTCTATAAATTGCGATTGCGATTTAAAGGTTCAGTATGCAGTTTCTGTAGAACTGCAGCACTTAGAAATATTTTCAACAGGCAAAGCATTCTGATCCCTCCCCCTCAGAGCCATATGTGGCTCTGCCCCCTTGTGGTCTGTTGAATTTCAAATTCAAGCTCTGTTTTTATTGGCTGATTCAAATTCAAGCTCTGTTTTTATTGGCTGGTTACAAACTCTGTTTTTATTGGCTGGAAAATGGCGGGTCACCTTTTCTTTTTAGAAATGCTTATTTACCACCTGGAGAAGCAAGGGGACAATATTTTTTTTAAATTTTTTTCAGAGATTACCTGGCTAACATCAGTCTGTCAGGAGGTAGTGACAGAGTGAAGAAATATGTTCATAAAAAAAGCTACATACTGAAGCTTTAAAATGCGATTATTTTTACTGGTTCTGTATTAATTCATATCACTAACGACGCAACTGTTTTTTTAAAATCAGATAATTAATGCGCTTTTTCACGAAGAACGTTAGCTTGCTGAGCTAGCTGCTAACAGGGCACCGTCAACAACAGACCCGGTCACATGACCAGCTCGCTCTCTGTTTATCTCGCGCGGTCTCGGTGTTTCAGCCTCTAAGATCAGATACACGTTTAAATGAGCTAACTTACCTGAATTTATAACTTTTATGACTTCTGTCGAGCCTGGAGCAACTGTGTTGGAGCGCACGGTCTCCTCCTCCCTGCTCTCTCTCTGTTTTGCTCCGCTCAGAGCTGCGCGCGGCCAGAGCGGTTCACTACCAAATCTCTTGACCAGTCAAATCGCAGCCCGTGCGATTAGAGAATCGCGTTTTAACATATCGCGAGATAATCGCAAATGCAATTAATCGTCCACCCCTAGTAGTAGCTAAGGGTGATTTAAAACAAATACTCCAGGTGTTAACAGATCTCGCATGTCAGGAGACTGGGCGTAAAAATTTTCTGAAAAAATTCTATATTCTGAATATCTAGGTAAATTTGAAAATGTCTGAGCTTTGTCCACCACCAAGAACCTAAGTAAACAGCAAGTGGAGCGGGACTTGTTTATTTAGCGCAGCCGTTAGCGAGAAGCTAAGCAAATCAGATCCACGCTATACCTAGTCCCACAGTAGGTTAACGAGTGGTGCACTGGTCATAAAAACAGTCTTTCTAACATGCGTTCACATTTTCTATCCACTATTCACCATAAGGTTATCAAGTGTGTTACAAAAATACAGTATAAATTAAACAAAGAAACACCCTTCCTTGTTCATTTATTTATATAGTCTCATATGATGAAGACCTAATTAGCGGTAGTATTGACTGCAGCATCGGTCACATTTCCTTGCAGAGAAGATAAGATTTCAAACAAACAGTGGTGGGCCTGCGACCGCTAGGGAGCGCTAAAGCGCTAATCCGCTTATAAACAATAAACAATTTGTTCGCTTTACAGTGGATTGACTAACTTTTATAATTCATAAGCGGATTTGTGCTATTTTTATTTAAAATGCAGTACCGTCCATCCATCCATCCATCTTCTTCCGCTTATCCGGGGTCGGGTCGCGGGGGTAGCAGCCTAAGTAGGGAGGCCCAGACTTCCCTCTCCCCAGCCACTTGGAGCAGCTCCTCCGGGGGAATCCCAAGGCGTTCCCAGGCCAGCCGAGAAACATAGTCCCTCCAGCGCGTCCTGGGTCTTCCTCTGGGTCTCCTCCCGGTGGGACATGCCCGGAACACCTCACCAGGGAGGCGTCCAGGAGGCATCCTAACCAGATGCCCGAGCCACCTCAACTGGCTCCTCTCGATGTGGAGAAGCAGCGGCTCTACTCCGAGTCCCTCCCGGATGACTGAGCTTCTCACCCTATCTCTAAGGGAGAGTCCAGCCACCCTGCGGAGAAAACTCATTTCAGCCGCTTGTATCCGAGATCTTGTTCTTTCGGTCATAACCCAAAGCTCATGACCATAGATGAGGGTGGGAACGTAGATCGATCGGTAAATTGAGAGCTTTGCCTTTTGACTCAGCTCTCTCTTCACCACGACAGACCGGTACAGCGCCCGCTTCACTGCGGACGCTGCACCTATCCGCCTATCGATCTCACGCTCCAGTTTTCCCTCATTCGTGAACAAGATCCCGAGATACTTAAACTCCTCCACTTGGGGCAGGACCTCCTCCCCGACCCGGAGAGGGCATGCTACCCTTTTCCGGCTCAAGACCATGGCCTCGGATTTGGAGGAACTGATCCTCATCCCGGCCGCATCACACTCGGCTGCAAACCGCTCCAGTGAAAGTTGTAAATCACGAACTGATGAAGCCAGTAGGACCACATCATCTGCAAAAAACAGAGAAGCGATTCTAAGGTCACCAAAACGGATCCTCTCAACACCTTGGCTGCGCCTAGAAATTCTGTCCATAAAAGTTATGAACAGAATCGGTGACAAAGGGCAACCTTGGCGGAGTCCAACTCTCACCGGAAACGAGCCTGACTTACTGCCGGCAATGCGGACCAAGCTCTGACACCGGTCGTACAGGGACCTAACAGCCCTTATCAAAGGGCCTGGTACCCCATACTCCCGGAGTACCCCCCACAGAACCCCCCGAGGGACGCGGTCGAATGCCTTCTCCAAGTCCACAAAGCACATGTAAACTGGTTGGGCAAACTCCCACGCACCCTCCAGGACCCTGTTGAGGGTGTAGAGCTGGTCCAGTGTTCCACGACCAGGACGAAAACCACACTGTTCCTCCTGAATCCGAGGTTCGACTATCCGACGGACCCTCCTCTCCAGAACCCCTGAATAGACCTTACCAGGGAGGCTTAAGAGTGTGATCCCCCTATAGTTGGAACACACCCTACGGTCCCCCTTTTTGAATAGGGGAACCACCACCCCAGTCTGCCAATCCAAGGGAACTGCCCCCGATGTCCACGTAATATTGCAGAGTCGCGTATGCCAACACAACCCTACAACATACCGCTAATAACTAATTATCTATCAGTAAAAACGAAAAAACGTATTTACGAGCTCGGACGACTGCTAACAGACTACAGGTAGTCCCCGATTTACGAGCGAGATCCGTCACAACGAGGCGCTCGTAAACCGGAAATCTCGTAATTTGGAACGGCCGCCATTTCTCTCGTAAATCCGGAATTTCGCTCGTAAATTGGAACGGTTTTCGCTAGCGCGCCTACAAACACTCTATTTTCATCCAAAAACTGCTTATGAGTGCATAAAAATGATCGGAAACGTGTGTCCATATGCTTAACTAACTAACTGTGGTGAAAAAACACATGAAAACTCAGTATTTTTTTCGTTTTTTCCAAAAATGTGCAGCTCGTAAGTCTGGAACCTCGCAGATCAGAGCGCTCGTAAATCGGGGACTACCTGTATATCCTGTCAGCGCCGGATGTGGTCCGTGACAAAAAAGCGTCCCCTTCAGTCTCTTGGTGTGTGCTCTCTCTATAGCAGTTAGCAGCCAGTGTGTTAGCCTTATTGCTTGTTTTTGAAGAGTCAGACTAGTGCTGGACGATAATTCAATAACGATAAATATCGCGATATATTTTTATTCAATAACGATGATATGAAGTTTAAGCATATTTTCGATATTTCGATAGGATTTTACAACGTTTTTCTGTTTCTGTTCGGGTTGGAGCGGCTGCTTCAACAACCCGCCCGGACAGAAAAAGCTGTGACACAAAACGTGCGTGGTGACGTCGTTGTTACGCAGCGCTCACTCCAGCAGCAGGCGTTAGCGGTAGCAGGCTAAAAGCTAAGCTAGTCTCCAAAGCGCGTTAAGTTTTCGCTTCAAAACGAGTCAAACGAGTGCTCATGACCGTCAGAATGTGACTGAACAAAGTTTCACAAGCGAAGAGAAAGCAGACGACATCACTGATGAGAGGAAAGACTAATTCGTAGGTGCGGACGTAGTTCGGTTTTGTTAAACTGCAGGTCTCATCTGCAGCGAGTCCTCGGTTTGTTTATTTTTCAAAACGTGACAAAGTCGTTCTAACTAGCGGTGGAAACATCTAACTTGTTTAATCTGAAGAGTTTCCACTCGATAGAATATGATGAGAGCCAGAAGATGAAGAACAATAAAGTTTGAGCCAACGTTTCCCTGAAACTACAACGTAAACAAACAGCCCCAGCAGCGCTGCATGTTTTTTTAATTCAAAATAAAACAAATTCATCAGAAGAAAAAAAAAACACTGAATGAAAATGTGCAGAAAGACGAAAATAGTGTTTTAATATCTGCCCCTTGTTTAAAAAATACAAAATAACTACAAACAAACAACAACCTTCACTTCACCTGCACCACACCTTCCCAACAACTTTGATTTAATCATATTTTAAAACATATAAATAGTTTTAGAAGATATCAAGTCAACACAATCCTGTTTCCTGATTTACAACTCAGCTCCTTCAAACTAGTCCTAAATGGAGGTTTTACAAACATTTACATTCCCTTCAGGGTTTAATAACTTTAAACAAATTTTAATTGAATATTTGGGGGGTAATTTTTTTTCAGTTTTATACATGACTTGTAAAATACTATGTTCAACCAAATCATAAAATTTTAATAATTTAAACTGATGAAATATTTGTTGGGTGACCATAGCACTTCCTACTAATAATTCTTGTAGCTCTTTAAAAACAAAACAAAAAAAACAGGGTTTGTAATAGTTTTACATGCTTTTCCCCAAACTTCAATACAACAGATTAAATATGGAACAATCATTACATTATTCAATATATTCAAAACTTTGTCATTCAAAAACTATTTTACTTTATACAGTAATGCAATTGATTTTGTTATTTTTATTCTTAAGTAATTTCCATGAGATTTCTATGTCAGCTTCTTATAAATAACAACACCCAAAAGTTTTATTTAATTAACTATGAATTTCAATGCTGTAAATTTTAAAGATGTTTAAAGTTAAAACTATTAATATTGACACAGTTGAGAATTTTATGGCAAGAAAGTTCATGCTCAATAATCCACGTACCAAATCCAATAATTTTCAGTCGGGTCATCTGGAAAGTTTCTTTTTATAGAAATTGGATGGAGGATGGAGGGTGAAACGTTTCTATAAAAAAGAAAGTGTCCAGATGACCCGACTGAGAATTATTGGGTTGAGAAGTTTATGTTTATTTGATGGTGATTTCCATCTTTTTGGAGGCTAAATACAAATACAAGGAGAACATTAATTTATTTGTATAGTTTATAGTTTTTTTTAGGCTTTTATATTGTTTATATCGATATCGAATTATATCGATATCGACCGAAATTAAGAACTATATCGTGATAAAAATTTTGGCCATATCGTCCAGCCCTAAGTCAGACAAAGACTTTTTAACATGAAGGGTGAACTTGTGGATGTTTCTCAACGGCCTACACGACGCGTCTGGATTTAAAAAAGAAGTTCGCCATTAGCACTCTTCAAAATGGCGTCCGCGACGGCCACAGAAGCCAGGATTTTACAACAAAACACGGTAAAACAATTATTTCTTTGCTGAGAAAAAATATATATCATAGCTGACGTTATAGCACAAGTTTTTCTGAGCTTGAGAGTTTCACGAAATGGTCAAATCTGCTGGATTTAAAAAGTAGTTTCGCCATACGCGCGCGGGTGGGACGGCTTTATTTCTTTAAAATTTAACTAAATAAACGCTTAAAAAATATATTTCTTAGCTGACATTATAGCACAAGGCTTCCTGAGCTAAACCGTTCCTTAATAAATTCACGAAATGTTCAAATCAGCTGGATTTAAATTGTTTCGCTTTGACTTCTTCCAAACCTGACGCATGCGCTGTGAAAATAAATTATAAATAAATCGAATTTTAGCTCAAATGTCTCATACAGGTCACAGTTTGTAAATGACCACCAAGTAATTACGTTCTGTAAGCTTCATAAAAATCTGTCCTGTAGATCATGAGTTATTTATCTAAATAGTATCCATTTACGGTAGCTAACCGCTAACAACAAACAACGATGCTAAAAGATCGAATTTTTTTTTTAGCTCTAAACATCTCCTGCAGCTAACAGTTTGTAAATGACCACCAAGTAATTACGTTCTGTAAGTTTCATAAAAATCTGTCCTGTAGTTCATGAGTTATTTAGATAAATAGTAACTGTTTTTTGCTAACAAACACTGAGCTAACAGTAGTTCATACCTCCAGAGCAGGAGGCTGGGCAGCGACGTAGGCTGTGTCTCAATTCAGGGGCTGCGTCCTCATGAGGACCCAGCCTAGCTGGGCCGAGTAGGCCACGCACTCACAAGACCGGGTGGGCTGAGCGAAACTGCTGAAATGGGACGGTCTAGCCTTCCGGAGAGCCGGCATTGAAGTGGGTGGGGCGTTCTCTTGAAGTGGGTGGGAAGTTCTTGTGTGCGCGCTTTGTGTGTGTGGAAAGAGAAGGGACGCCGCTAAAATATATTAGTTAGCTGAATACATGTATATATATTAGTGTTTCTGAGTTTACTGTTTGTTAAGAACTGATTACAAATCAGCTTATAAGGGGCGATCTGTTAAAACCCAGAGTGGACCTACGAAATGCAACTTGTCCAGTAGCTCAGTTGGTAAATCAACCTGCGATTGGTGCAGAGATACTTTTCTCGAAGCTGGTTCGAATCTCACTCGGTACGGTTAAAACTTATTTTACGTTTGTCTTTTATTGGATAAAAAAATGAGGACTGAGATTAAAAGGAAGGAGTTTGTGAAACTCCTTCTTTTTTTTATCCAATAAAAGACAAACGTAAAATAAGTTTTAACCGTACCGAGTGAGATTCGAACCAGCTTCGAGAAAAGCATCTCTGCACCAATCGCAAGTTGATTAACCAACTGTGCTATTGGACAACTTGCATTTCGTAGGTCCACTCTGGGTTTTAAAAGATTGCCCCTCAGAAAATCCTTGCCCCTCAGAAAATCCTTGCTACGCACGTGTAAAATAATCTGATTTGTAATCAGTTCTTCAAAAACAGTAAACTCAGAAACACTAATATACTGTATATTCAGCTAACACATTTTTTTTTGTCGTTTCTGTAGTTAAATTTTAATGAGATATATTCGAGCTGAGGTTGTTTGAGATGACTAAATAAAGGTTGAATGAATATTCGCGCTGAGGTTGTTGTTAAAACGAGCTGATGACTCAACAACACGCAGCAGCCCGACACTGCACGCAGAAAGTCCCCCCCCCCCCCGCGAAATCTCTGCTGGCGCTATGAATTCTGGGATAGCCTCCGTCTTGAAGGATTCACGAATGCATCCTTCGATTTCGGCAGGAAGTAGGCCGCATTCCTCGGCCGCATGAGGAGGAGTCTTCGAATTGGGACAGTCCTCCGCGCGGGGCAATGACGTATGCGGCCGACAAATGCGCACTCATGAGGATGCAGCCCCTGAATTGAGACACAGCCATAGTCAGTCCGAGCAGAGGAGGCTTTTTTTCGGACGGACACATGAGCTGGGAACGGTCGGTGGACTCTTTGGAAGTGTCAGAGCTCCAGAGCAGGAGGCCGGGCTGCAACAGAGTCAGTCCGAGCAGAGGAGGCTTTTTTTGGACGGACACATGAGCTGGGAACGGTCGGTGTACCCTAGAGGACAAAAGTGGTACTGCACCCCTAGCGGCCGAAAGTGGTACTGCACCATTTTTTTTTCCAAAATGAAAAACGGTCATATCTGAGCCAAAAATTGGTCTAAAAATATGGGGGGGAAATCCATAAACAAGTCTCACCTCTATTCGTCGTAGGGCATGTAAATTAGGCAAAAAAAACTGCGACCTATAGTCCAGAAAATACGGTACATGGATAAATAAAGGGAAAATGAAAGAATAAGATCTTTACATGGTGTTTGCATCTCTATTACACTTTTAATTATAGAGCTATTGTTCTTATAGCTACATCGTAGGCTTTTTATAAATATATTTAAAGATTACCTAAGTGATTTAAAAATTAAAGATACAACCAGTTTTGTTTATTCACTTTAAATAGTTTTGCTTCGTCGGATCAGCAAAATGTGCACGCGCAACCAGTGGAAACCTTCATCTCTTTAAAATTTAACAAGATAAACACCTAAAAATATATATATTTGTTTGCTGACATTATAGTAAAAGTGTGTCTCAGCTGAACTTTTCTTAATAAATGCACTTTGACGGTTAAAACATGGCAAAATGAAGCCGACGAAATAAAGCGGCTTTAAAATTACTACACGCTCACCCGCCCATAATGATGACAGAAACACCTATTTATTTTTATTCAAACCCGTTGAATTCTTCATCCTCTGTGTCGCTGGTGAAGATTTCTGCCAACTCCTGAGTAGGGTTGGGCATCGTTTGAATTTGAGCGATTCCGGTTCCGATTCCGATTCTTCGTTTCGATTCCGATTCTCGATTCCGATTCTTTTTGTAGGCGGGGTTAGAAAAAGACGTGTCAATTCAATTCAGTTTATTTATACTGTATAGCTCCAAGTCACAACAGAAGTTGTCTCAGGGCACTGAACAGAAACAATCAAATATAAAAATAATAAGTTAACAGAAACTTTAATATAAAAATAATGGTAACACTATTTATCTGAGGAGACTACTTTGAGTTTAACTCCATGTTATAAAAAAGCTACAGTAGTTAGCCAGAGTTATTTCAGGATGAAATAATTTGAACTTCTGTTTGAATTTAATGCTATGAACTTTTTCCTTTTTGTTACATTTACTATGAATTTCTCACAGGGCAGATTAGAGCCAACATGGAGGACTCACCAACATATATATTATTATTATTATACATATAATATTGTCCAGTGTCTGATGCTGCAGTCATGTTACTGAGCTCCCACTGATGGGCTAACCTGGTTCCACCACCAGCAGCAGGATCCTCAGACAGAACAGCTGGTGGGATGTCCTGGTATCTGCAGCCCTCTCTCCATTTGTTTCTTCATGGACATGGAGCTGTGACATTATGTTGTGCCTCTTCCTCAGCAAAAAGCTCCTCCAGTGGAGACTTTCTGGACAGACTGCAGGAAGTTCCTAAACAAACAACAGGTTTATCAGTTTTATCAGTAAAAAGAGATTATTAAATCATTTTTAAGACTGAGAATGTGTACAATTATTAGCTCTGTTGTTATTGCCTAACTAACCTATTCAATAATTCTTCAAACTGTGACATTCACTCATAATGGAATGGAAGAGAACATAAACAGAAATTATATAATAATGAAAACTAGAGACATTAAAACATTTTAAAAGACACAGAGAACTTTAAATGGATTAAGAATGTTAATAAGTGTTGGATTTGAGTGCAATGTGCAATCCATGGTTGAATTCACATCTGAAAAGGGATGCAACCTTTTCACAACATATGCTGTAACAGTTCTGTGGCACTCTTCATTCAGTTAACACTGACGTTTTTACCTTGGACAGTCACTGGTGAACACTGAAGCCATTTCAGGTCGTTTGTCTAAGAAGAAAAAAATACAAGCTAACGTTAGCATCGTGTTTGTATTTGAGCTGACTTACCGCTTTAAGCGGAGTATAACTTGTTAGCTGCCTTAATGTTGGTATGAGATGTAGTTTATAGTTTATTTATTTACCTGATGGAGCCGAAGAGGTAGCGATTAGCGAAAAGTTCGGCGGAGCGTTTTGCAGACGGACCACTCTGTACTTCCGGTCGGATACGAAGCGAAAATAATCCGGTGGAGCGCGTCAAAGACGGGACACTATTTTACTTCTCCACCCTCCTTTGCATGATATAAAATTATTGCAAGTGCTGCACTGACCTGACTGGTCATTTTATTAATTAGTAAGCTTTCAATCGCGGAATGCACACTTCCGGTGAATTCTTCTTCGTTGGTTTTCGGTGGCGGCTACTTCCGGTCGGCTAACTAGCATCGAAAATAGGAATCGCAAATTAATATTTTGAACGATCCCGGGAAAACCGGACAGTTAGTCCCGGTTCCGAACGATTCTTGATTCTCGATGCCCAACCCTACTCCTGAGGTAACAAGTAGTTGATGCAGCTCAGAGCACTGCCTCCTCTTTCTTCTCCACGTCCAACATCCTGGCCTTCCTGAACCCTGACGGATGGATTCTTTACTGACTGAGGTCCACGCTTTATCCATCCATCTGAGGACCTGCTGGAACGTCACGTGGCACATCCGTCCTGTAGCCGTGAAGCTGTTGCTCTCCGTCCACCATCCTACCACTACCGGTGCATGAATGTGTGAATGAATGGGTGGATGGCTGGTATTGTAAAGCGCTTTGGGGCTCCTCACAGGGGGCTGGAAAGCGCTATATAAATAAGCTCCATTTACCATTTACCATATATCCACTCCTCCCAAAGGCGGTGCAGAGCTGCTTTGAGGCTTGGTCAAGCCTCATGATGGCATGAATGAAGTTAAACACTTAAATTTGATCTTTAAATTGCAGCATAATGTGCGCGCACACGCTGTCCATCCAGCAGGACTTTTTTTTTCTCTAAAATATCCGTACACATACAGGTACACCGGTAGTCGTCAAAAGCCCAGAGGGCCCTTTAGAGCCCCTAGCAGCCGAAAGTGGTACTGCTCCATTTTTTTCCCTGTCAGAATGAATGGAAACGGTCATATCTCAGCCAAAAATTGGTCTAAAAAATATGGGGGGGAAATCCATAAATACGTCGCTTCGCCGTATAAGTCGCAAGACATGCAAATTAGGCAAAAAACTGCGACTTATAGGCCGAAAAGTACGGTAATTGCTTTTTTCTTTATTTGACAGCTGTCGTCAACATTATGGTGCGTTGATAAAGACATCTATGTGATGCACTGGTGAACTTTAAAGATGAGAACAGCAAGTGATGCTGACAGTTCTGAAACACAGCAAAGTCTCTCACTGTGACTTGGAACATTTGTAAATTACATAATACCCTTGTATTGTTTTAGATTTGCAGGGTGTATTTTTCTGTTTGAAGCTCTTATATTTGGTAAAATTGTGGCATGTTCACAGCAATATATCAAATTATCTAGGACAGACTTAATATTATCTGGCTGACCTTATCGATTCTGCTCGTTTTATTAAAGACTTTTAGATAAAAATGTTTTTATTTTTGTTGTTTCCTACAGTCTCCCGAAGGTGCTGAGGGCAAAGATGCCTCTAAAGTCACAAAACATGAGGTAAGAGTTTAAAGTGTGTTTGTCTGCTGTGTGTAGGTGTGCACGCTTTGGTAACATGCTGTGTATTTGTTTGTGTCCTTACAGTTTGTGAATGTGTTTGAATGAGAAAATAAGCACAAAGCTGGTTAAAGGGATGCTTCAGATCTTGGAAACGTTATGAATAATTAACATCTTATCTGTTGCAGATAACTCTAGAGTAAATTTTTTCTGGACTGACAAGACCAAAATAGATACTTGGACCACCAAAATATCTCATGAACCACTGGACAGATGTTACTGAAAATTTTAGGAAATGTTAAATATAAACTTTTTGAGTCAACTCAATTCAAGATTGCCACCATAACCATAGCCAATCGGTCAGAGAATACTGAACGGCTTTAGATCAGTCAATTTAACAGATACTGAGCTATAATTGGATGTCAGTGTTTGTTCTACCATTATACAAGCAGGGCGCCCCAATCTGTCAACGGAACCGAGCGCCCTGCACCGAACTGCCCCCCACCCCCGGCAACTGCCAGCACTGACATAATACAGACATGCTAGCTAAAAAGCTCCGCTTCCCTCACACTTAGCCATCTCCATCCCCACCCCCACCACACACATACGCTCAAAAACTCTCGGTACAGACGTGCCTTGGTCACCACTGTTTCCATCCCTACTCGCATCAACAAAAATCACGAGAGCTGAGCGCCCTGCCAAGGCAAGTAATGTAGGGGAAACACTGGATGTGGTAGTAACTGGGAGTTGTTCACAACGAACGCTCTGAGCACTTACTACATTTTTGACACTAGAGTTGCTTTAAGGTGACAACAAACCTCTTTATGGTCATGTATCAGATTACCGGTAACTTCTAGTTGATCGCTCTGGTCAGAACTGAAACTTTTTCAAACCGAGGTTGTTCAAAGAGCTATCTACAACAAGTAAGATATTAACTGTTAATAGTATTTTTGCAGAAACCCTGAATTATCACTTTAATTAATACAACATTTGTGACAGTCGCCAATTGGATCAGATGAAGATAAGCCCACAAAGTTACAACTGATATCTCCCTCTCTGTCACCATCTCTCTCCATTTCTCTGTCTTTTTGATCATCCCTTGCTCCGGTAGCCCACCAGAAGGTCAGAGAGATTGTCAGTGGTAAGTTTCGTTCTCCCCTCCCTGTCTTCACCTCTGTCGCTGTCCTCTTCTTTTTCCTCCCAGACTCCTCACTCATTATAGTGTCAGATTACCGCGGCACAAAGTCCTCACCCACTTTCATGGGTTTGACGAAGGCATCAGTGTTTTCAGTTTTCATAAACATGCTCCCAGAGGAGTGAGTCTGGCCCGGTATGCATGTCTTCTCACTGTTGTTTTTGTCCATTGTTATTGTGGTCAACTGCACAATCACTTGTTATGTAGAGCTGCATGGTGTTTAAAAAAAAAAAAGTAAATCACATTGTCAGTAGCAGATATAATTAAAATAGTTATTGACGTTAGAATAAACCTAATTATTATGAATGGTTTGTTGTGATCATGCAGCTCTGCCACACAGGCGATGTGTTTCTATGTGTTTGCATGTTTAATCCATCTGTAGAGACTTTGCATGCGTTTGGACATTTGCATGCTTACTTTAAAGGGACTTTGGGGGCATTTTGGGTAAACTGCATTGTTTCCTCATTGCTTTGAGTTTGATGAGAGAATCAGTATAGCCATACTTCTTACAGAGGCATGTTTTGATGCTACAACACCTTCAATGAATCATTTTAGTTTCCTATAAAAATAAAGAGAATCGTCGCTGCTTATTCAACAGTGGCTACAACACAAAAACTGTATGAAATATTATATCAAACTTTAATTTAAAAGATGCACAAACGGCTTGGTGCCCAGATGTAGACAGTTCCATAAACCCCCGCAGCATTAGGGTTCTATTCATAGCACCATGATGTGATTAAAGTAAATATGATATGGCTATTATCAAAAGCAACTTCCTCTCACTTTCAGAGTCTAGCTTCTTTCTGCCAACACATAGTTGTGCACTTAAGTCAGTGCAAAAAACACATTTGACCGATGTGTTTTCTAGTTTGGCCAATAATTTTGTCCTGTAGAAGAAATGGAACCAGCAGATCGACCAGAGTGGGATTTAAAACTGATCTTTAGAAATCTATAAACCAATACGTAGTCAATTTATTAACTAACAGGTACTTATACTCACAAGCCACTTTATTAGTTAAAGTTCAAGTTTCTTTGTCATCCACATCACATGTGGTACATGAGATGGAATGAAATTATGTACCGTACACAAGGTCCCAGTTACACCCAAAAACAGCAAAAGTATAAAAAGAAACGGTATACTGTACTGTACTGTATAAGGATCTAAGATACTGTATACCGGTACGCTAAACACAGGTCTCTCTTGTAAATGTGTCCCCGAGGCTCAATGGGATTAACCTGTATAAATAAAGGTTGAATGTAAAATAATACAGTATATTAAAGTATGTAACTTTTCTAACAATATATTTTTAACATATTTCTTCACTCTGTCACTACCTCCTGACATACTGATTTTAGACAAGTAATCTCTGAAAAAAACTATTGTCCCCTTGCTTCTCTAAAAGCATTTCTAAAAAGCCACAGTGACACGCCGTTAACCAGCCAATAAAAACAGAGCTTGAATTTGAATTTCAGCAGAGCAAGGGCAACAGAGCCATATATGGCTCTGAGGGGGAGGGACCAGAAACGTGTCTCTGTTCAAAATTTTCCTAAGTTCCAGCGTGTTCCAGAAATTACATACTGAACCTTTAAACAGCAGCCCGAACATGAGTCTGTAGTGAGTAGATGGGTATGAATTAATGTTCCCACATGGCTTCTTCTTTGCATGATGGAGCTTTTGCATTTGTGGATGGCACTGATGTTTATAGTCAAAGTCAAAGTCAACTTTATTGTCAGAACTGCAATATGTACAGGACATACACAGGACCGAAATTGCGTTTCTCTCAGTCCCTCGGTGCAACAGTAACCATCTAAACACTAAACACTAAAACATTTAATAAACATAAGCATAAAATAGTAAAAAAGTGTAATACTGTCCTGAGTTTTTTCATAATAGTATAAAAGTATGAAAATTTACACCAACACTGAAACACCAAACACCCAATGAACATAAGCATAAAATGAAATAATAAAAGTGTAATACTGTCCTGAGTTTTTGCATAGTAGTATGAAAAGTATAAAAACGTAAATCTATAAAATAAACTGAAGTTTCTAGCGTTGACATTTGCAAAGAGTGGCACAGCAGCATATAAGTTGATGTACACAGTATATGTATGAGGTAGTTGATGTTGGTATAGAGGCAAAGTGGCATATGAAGTAAGGCACATAAGGCACATTTGGCATCCTTAGATAAGGCTAGTCAGAGAATGCTGTATATGTATCTGCAGTAGTGTAGATAAAAGTAGTGTAAATGTAAACAGTAGTAATAAATGTAAAGCAGTAGTAATAAATGTAAACAGTATTAATAAATGTAAACAGTGAATGTAAACAGTAGTATGACTATAGGCAGTAATGTAATACAAACATTAGTGCAAATATGAGAAGTAGTGCAAACTGAATGAACACATGACCGAGAGTTTAGTGAATAACCCGTTTGATGACACAGAGTCCAGTGTTAAAAACTTTGTGTTGAGTGGTAATGTGTGAGAAAGTTTTTTGTGTTAAGGCAGTTCAAATGGGAGGGGAGGCAGAGCAGGCAGAGTGTTTAGCATTCTGACTGCCTGATAGATAATGAGTTATGGAAGTACAGGTGGTCCCCGACTTACAAGCGAGTTCCGTTCCTGCGAGGTGCTCGTAAGACGAAAACTCGTAAGTCGGGGACCACCTGTATATACACCGCACGATAGGGATGCGCGGTATAACCGGTACACGGTATAAACGATATAAATTTAGCCTACGATAGAGATCTGTCTTCTACCGGCTAACCGCAGAAAATCACAGTTGTCCGATTTAATCTTTACTTTTTTTAGTTTAAAACTGTGCATAAGTGGTGTTGAAGTGTACAATCAAAGTTGTCAGAGTTAATCGATACTTTTTTGTGTTGAAAACTGTGCGTAAGTGATGTTAAAAGTATTTTCTTCGAGTGCTAAGCTACAAGCTAACTTCGTCCGGCTTGCCGTAGTTTTACCTTATTCGGACGCATGCGCAAAACGATGCGTTCCGTCGAAAGTTTTTTTTGTGTGTGTCGAAAGTTAAAGTAAGCGTTGGTCAGCTTTAGAGAAACCTGCACTCTGATCTGGGAAATAGAACGCTGTGTTGTGTGATTTTACTGCGAGACCCTCTGGTCAAAGCCACAGAGTAAACTGGTTCTTCTTCTGGTCGCCTTGTCAGCTCTCCTTAAAGCTGAAGGAGACGCCCTCTAGAGGGTTGGAGGGTGAAGTGTTTTCAGTGTAAAATGCTGCTCTGCTGTTCGTTTCTAAGTGACAATATTGGAAACTGTTAAGAGTTAACAACATATTCTTTAGTTTAAAACTTATGGCTAAAACTACACAAGATATTTTTATGTTTTGCACTGCAAGAAAGAAGCCTAATGCTTGAGTTGTTAATTATTTAAAAACTCTGGACCTAGTAGTGAAATTTTCTGAATAGAGATTATTTTGTGGTGTAGCAGTTTTCAAAATAAATTATGGCAAAAGGACACCCTATGCTTTTTTTTTTCATTTCTATTGCAATTTTTATACCAAAAACATATCGCGATATATATCGTTATCGCCACCCTTCACAATACATATTGTGATATGAATTTTAGGCCATATCGCACATTCCTACCGCACGAGCCGCCACTGAACACGTACATGTAGGTAATGAACAGTTACCAAGTTACCAAGCACTTCGCCTATCCTAACACAGCTACATACTGTAATTATAAAAAAACACATACAGGTACATAAAAAATATAATTTCTTACTTTGAGCTGCAGCTTGTCTCCGTCTGTTTGCATGTTAGCTCCTTGCACGTCCGACCTCTGCAGCTTCATACAGCTTCACGCGGTCCAAACTGTTTACCGGAAGAACTGTTAGCTTGTTAACTCCATACATTTGGAGCCAGAAAAAGAGTTTAATAACTTACTGAAAGCCATTTCTCCGCGGTGTTCGTCCATTCAAACAACCTGCCCGCGTTAGCTCCGCCATTAGCTGCACTCGTTAGCATGTTAGCCCATCCAAAAGGGTGTCTGCGCTCGCCGTTTCTCCGCGTTTGCTCGGTGTCCCCCGACATCTTAGGCTGCCAAGCGGACATCGAGGCGAGCTACCGGACGCAGATGGCCTCTCCCTGGCCTATCGGTTTGGTGTTCCCGCCCGCGTTAGCATTAGTTCCGCGTTAGCTGCGCTCGTTAGCATGTTAGCCCATCCAACGGGCGGCGTGGTGGGAGCGATCGGCGGAGCGATCCGCGCCTGAGACGTCCACAGAGTTCACCGAGCGTTTCCAGCTAATTTATCCGTATGAGGCAACCCTGCTCGGACACACGGTCCTCCAAAGCCAGCTGGAAGCTGCCGTGACTGGAACTAAACGTAAAATGGAGGACACGGCGGCATTTCCGGAAACCGCCGGAAGCTGCGCAAATATGATTAAAAATTATAATTTGTATTATAATTATTATTTATAAAGCCTTTAAAACAACCACAGCTGCAACAAAGTGCTGTACACATGAAATTAAGAACATATAAACACAATTATTATTATTATTTTTTTCTTTCATATTTTTATTAAATATGATTACCTCGTAAATTCGGAACCTCGTAAGTCGATGTCCTCGTAAGTCGGGGACCACCTGTATATAAGGTCTGTTTTTAAAGAAGTGCTTTGGGAAGGTCTACAGATCTGGCATCAAATATTGACCTTCAGTTTTGTCCTTTGAGCTCAGAGATTTAAGATAAGATGAGATAAGCTAGAACTTTATTGATCCCGTAGGAAATTATTGTGCCAGAGTTTCAGTACAAAGGAACATACACAAGAATCACAAGATATAAAGACAACAGAGAATATAAAACATGCCAACAATTAAGTTTGAAACAGGTGCAGGCTGAAACATTAGTTTATTGTAATACATGATTAGTTTATTGTAATACATGATTAATTTATTGTCCTGTTTGTAGAAAGGGGGAGGAGTTTAAAAGTTTGAAGGACTTCCTGTGTTGTTCTGTGGAGCACCTCGTGGTCTCAGTCTACGACTGAAGGTGCTGCAGTAAGAGTCCAGGGTGTCATGCAGGGGGTGTGACATGTTGTTCAGGATCTGGAGCAGGTTCCTCAGCATCCTCTGCTCAGACACCTCTGTCAGAGACTGCAGCTCCACTCCCAGAACTGAACCAGCTCTCTTCATGAGTTTATCGAGTCTGTTGGCATCAGCTTTATTCACTCTGCTGCCCCAGCACACCACAGCGTAGAAGAAGAAGCTGGAGACCACCAAGAGGTAAAACATCTGCAGCATGCCCTGATGCGTGCTCAATAATCCAGGTAGAAAAGTAGAAAAAAGCCAAGTCTGGTCCTCTGGACATTCAAAAAACAAAACAAAGCAAAAAACAAAAAACCTGTAGAAACGTTTTGTCTTTTGTCTGAAAGACTTCCTCAAGCTTTGTTTATACTTCATGCAAGACGTGCGGCTGCGGCCCAGCGATGACGTAATTGCGTGTGTGTCACCGATCGCATTGAGTGTTTCTACTTGGAAAGACGTGGGGGATACATTATAGTAATCCCTCCCTCTTCCCTCCCACTGCATAGTCACGCACACAGCTTATGTGACTGTTGATGGATGGAGGAAGTTTTCTAAAGTTCACAACGAAAAAAATGTATGCACAAGCGGCAAAAGAGATGCTTCTCAGGTTGGATGACGAGTTGGAGGACGAGGATGAAGAAAATGACCTTATACTTATGTTATTGACCGCGAACATGGAAAGACGACGCAAACGGCGTTGGCACGTTCGCCTGCTGAACAGGACCAGATCTACACAAGGCGAGTTTAGCTTCAAAACTATCCATGTCAAAGCAAAAACAAAAACCGGCTTCTGGAAGAGTAGCGGTGTGATACACCATATATTGACATCCAAACATAAAACGCCCACAAACTTTGAACCAATCACACGCTCCGAGCCGCATCCTCCACGTCTCGCAGTGCTGACTGGGGGCCATGTACAAGACAGCTGTCACCGGGGGATCGCAGCGGGAGTGCAGACGGAAGTTGCACAACTTTTTTTCACCCAACGGGGGGTAAAAGACGTGCGACAAGAAGTATAAACCAGCCTTTAGTCTGAGCTGCTGTATTCAGCTCAGTCTTATAAATAGCACCCTCTCACAGTGGATCAACCAGTTGGCTGATGACAGCCTGAAACCAGCTGCTCACATGATCAAGGAGGACCATCAGCCTAACGATGGATCGTTAGCACCCTGATGGTTGTTTGCTATTCACAGAGGGCTGAGTGATACTAGCAATAACAGCATTGTAAGTGGGGGACAGTTGAACCCGGAGGCCTCCACCTCTGTTTAATGATGGACGGTTTCTTTTCACAAAGATGGCCTCCTTTACTCCTCTCTCAAACCATCGTTCCTCTCTATCAAGGATGTGAACATCTTCATCCCTGAAAGAGTGACCGCTGGCCTGGAGATGAGTGTAGACTGCAGAGTCCTGACCTGATGATGTTGATCTTCTGTGCTGGGCCATCCTTTTGGCCAGTGGCTGTTTAGTTTCCCCGATATAAGTCCAGAGGACCAGACTTGGCTTTTTTACATCTGCAGCATGTTCCTGCAGGTGTTAAAGGACCTGAGTCTCCTCAGAAGAAAAAGGCGACTCTGCTCTTTCTTGTTGAGGGTGTTGGTGTTAGCTGTCCAGTCCATTGTCTAGGTGGAGCCTCAGGTACTTGTAGCAGTCCACAGTGTCCACCTTAGTACCTGATGTTGAGTGGGGTGGGGGAGGGGCTGGACTTCTTCCTGTAGTAATAATAATAATAATAATGAATTCAATTTATAACGCACTTTTCATTAGTGAAAATCTCAAAGTGCTACACACATTCATACACCGGTAGCGGCAGACTACCATGCAAGGTGCTTTCCAGTAGTCCACCTGCAGCTCTTCAGTTTTTCCAACGTTGAGTTGCACACCTCTGTATTCAGCTTCCTGGTCACCTGTGATGCAGCCCACAATGGCAGAGTCATCCAGAACTTCTGCAGATGCAGGATTGTGAGTTGTACCTGAAGTCCCAGGTGTAGAGAGTGAACCGAAACAGTGAGAGGACCGTCCCCTGAGGAACCTCTGTGCTGCTCAGTATGATGTCCGAGGTGGTGTTCTGCAGCCTCACATACTGTGGTCAACCTGTTATGTACCGGTAGTTTATAGTGTGTGTGTGTGTATATATATATACTTTTTCTGGTACAATTGTTGCCTTTATGCAGATAGAGCAAAGAAACCACGTGATTTTGTGACCGCAGTGTTTCTGAAGCTCATGGCTTCAGTGTAAACACAGTCTGCTTTCAGTAACTAAAATATATCTGCAGAAACCTTGCTGAATTTGAGCAGCTTAGATTTTTACTTCCATCTAAACTAGGGCTGAACAATTTTGGAAAATAATCTAATTGCGATTTTTTTTTCTATAAATTGCGATTTAAAATGTGATTATTTTTTTATAACTAAAGTATTTTTCAACAAACCGAAGCAATAAATCGATCTGTTTTATAATAAACAATGTGAGATTTATTTAAAGCAGAGATTACAATAAAGCAAGCAAATTTATGACTTTTCTTTTCACCATTTGTATGACTTTTCTTTTCACCATTTCTATTTTTTCTTGTTTCATAAACACAATAGTAAACAAGTTAAGTGAACTTCCTAACTACTGTCTGAACTTCACATGACAGTTAATAAATATAAAAAATTAAACTTACTGGTTTCCAGCCAGCATAAAAAATAAAGTGCAAAAAACAAAGAGAATCTGCTTTAACCAACTCGTTCTGGGAATTCAAACTCAGTGAACACAAAATAAACTAGTATCTGTTCTTATTAAATCTTTTAGATCAAAAAAAAAAAACAACTCTTGGAACAATAATGTAAACATTATAGTCGGTCAGTATGTAACAGCAGGATGCAGAGCCTTGTGAACAGACTCCCAACACCTCAAAATCCTGCCAGGTTGGTATAAAGGAGCGTGCATAACAGTCACCTGACAGCACCTGAGAAATGGCTGTGAGCTGCTCTAACACTTCATTTCTTTGGATCCCCATCTTGTTGGACATTAAGTGATGAGGCTGTGTCCAGAAAGTTTGAGCTCCTTCTTCAGTCATTGCTGCCTTCTTCCAACTGTGGGAGAGACACTTTAGTGCATGTCCTGTAATACAAAATAAAAAAAATAAATACACACATTCACATCACATCCTCCACTTTCACTCACACTCGTGCAAAAATTGCGGACCAGAAAACTCTTCTCACTTTGTTAGTTAAAAACAATGTACACGTTTTAGCTTTTCCCAGTTTGACAACGTTAAGTGAATGCAAAACGTGATGACTAAATAGCTTCCCATTACTGAATATAATAATTAACATTTTTATTTAAAACGGACAATAAAAAGGATAGTATAAAAGCTGTGACATGACCAGGTTTGGTAATG
Source organism: Garcialebias charrua (assembly GCA_038048925.1). Taxonomy (NCBI): domain Eukaryota; kingdom Metazoa; phylum Chordata; class Actinopteri; order Cyprinodontiformes; family Rivulidae; genus Garcialebias; species Garcialebias charrua. The sequence continues at coordinate 22,518 of JBBPBX010008876.1, forward strand.
CGCACGTAGTGAGAAAATGCATCGCCTCATCTAAATAGCTATGCTAAAGCTAAGCTAACGATCATTAAACACCGCTAGTTTAAAAAAATCAGCTTGCGCGAAGCGTGTGTGTTACTGATTCTGTATTAATTCATATCACTAATGACAAAACTGTTTAAAAAAAAAAATCAGATAATGAATGGCTTTTTCACGAAGAACGTTAGCTTGCTGAGCTAGCTGCTAACAGGGCACCGTCAACAACAGGCCCGGTCACATGACCAGCTCGCTCTCTGTTTATCTCCCGCGGTCTCGCGTGTTTCAGCCTCTAAGATCAGATACACTTTTACATGGGCTAACTTACCTGAATTTTTAACTTTTACGACTTCTGTCGAGCCTGAAGCAACTGTGTTAGAGGTTCAGGTTCAGGTTACTTTATTTATACCCAAGGGTAAATGTGGTTTGCAGTGGTACAAAGCATACATCCATCCATGCGCACACACAAATAAAGAGCGCACGGTGTTGACGTCTCCCCCTCCCTGCCTGCTCGGTTGTTCCGCTCGGCTCACTCCCAAGTCACGTGACCAGTCAAATCGCAGCCCGTACAATTAGAGAATCGCGTTTTAACATATCGCGAGATTTTCGCAAATGCGATTACAGTATTTTCTGGTGTATAGGGCGCACCTGTGTATAGGTCGCATTGTCCAATTATCACCAATAGATTGGAAAAATCCCTAGATAGGTCGCACCGGTGTATAGGTCGCACCTACGTTTAGCTCTGCTGCAAATGTCTGCCACAGGAGCGCACAGCAAGGCTTTTAAGAAGATTAACACTTAAAAACAATTATTTGTTTGATAAAAATTATAGCAAATATATGTCTGAGCTGAACTTTTCCTTAATAAATTAACGTAATTGTGAAATGAGCTGGATTTTAAAATTTGTTTCGCCGAAAGTGATAACAAGCCATGTATATGTCGCAGGCCTTGAAAAAAACATAAAAAGGTGCGACCTATACACCGGAAAATACGGTAATCGTTCAGCCCTAATCTAAACCATAATTAAAGTCAGCTACCTTTAGAGAGTGCAGATATTTGCAGCCACTTAACGTGGGATAATTCTTAGAGCCACATGCTTTGGAGGTGAAGTTTTTGTTTTAGCCGTGACCTCCTCAAAAACCTTATTAAACATCTCATGTGACCGGGGCAATAACTTTTCAAACCGAACAGGGCTCTGAATCTGTGGAGAAGATGTACAACTGCAGGGAAAAGCTAAATCTGAGAACGGTTATTCAGGTTTGTTTTTATGTAATTTGCAGAAACCTGCTCCCAAACCTGAGGCCAAACCCAAGAAAGCTGTCGTCAAGGTAACACATCCGAGTACTCAAACAATTGTTAATGTCAACTTGAACTTTGAAGAGTCTGCTCTCTTGCTTGTAATTGCTTTGTTTGATTGTAAGTAGAAATAAATGTGCCAACCTTTATACTGTACTCTAAAGATAACACATTAAATGATGCGTGTTGTCTGTGAGCTTACATCCAGTGTACGTTCTTTTGTTTCCTTCAGAAGGTTGCAGATGAAAAGGGGGCAAAGGCAAAGAAAGGTGGCGCCAAGGGCAAGAAGGAAGACGGTCCCGCCCAGAACGGAGAGACTAAGAACAATGAGGTATGAAAAGATCATTAAAAAATAATCAAAACTGTTTTTACTTACAAACTGGCATTGGGAAATGATGATGCAATTTCACCCTTTTTCTGTGTGCAAACACCTACAATCCTCCATAATTCACACAATCATATCTACTTCATCATCTTCACGTGCACACACTGTCACACACACACAGATCTTTGTGTCCCGTCCATCTGTCAGTGTGTCCTTCATCCGAAGCATGGCCCCCTCCTTGATGTCAGTCAGGGGCCAGAGTGAGACAGTCAGAGTGAAGGGTACGGTCTAATATCTGGTCTGTTTGTGTGCGTTTGACACTAACAATTTTGCTGTTAACAGAACTACTATTTACCCTGTGTGCTGTGGAGTGCTGTGTTTTTTTGTGTATTTATAGGTGCACTAGAGAGGGTTGCAGATGGAGTGAGTAAAACGGCAGGCGGTATTTGCTCAGAGCAGCGGAGAGAAATTGGATTGGGTCAGACTGTTTATAGACAGCTGCCTCCACCAGCAAACAGACTGGCAATGGATGAAAGGCGTTTTTTTTTTGTGACATATCAGATCCCAGTAATTGGTTTTCTTTTTGTTGATATTTTTATTGCAGAAATGAAGGAAAATTAATCAGTTAGGTGAACATGAGCAGTGGACATCCACTGACTGCCCTGGACATGACAGAATGGGCTGATTTTTAGCCAGACTGTCTGGTGACTGCGACTCAAATACTGTTTTTATTGCCACCGCTATAAGTTTGGCAATACGTAATGTTTTAGCCTGTTTGTGACTCTGTTGAAAGGTTATAAACAGGATTCTTGATCTAAGCCCCACTGTGACTAGCCATTAGCTCACTGATCCAATCAGAATGAAACTCCATTTTTACCTAATTGCGGACGTTTAAAGAGCTATCCACAAAAGATTTAAAAAAAATTTCGGCGGCTCCCTTCCTCGGGTTTCGCCACAGCGAACTAACTCGCACGAAGACTTGCCAATTGTTTTATGCTGGATGTCCTTCCTGACACAACCACAGACCATCGAGCTACCACAGAGAGCTAGCAGAGAGCTGCTATCTAGGGCAACTGGGGCAGCAGATGGTGGGGGTTGAGGGCCTTGCTCAGGGGCCCAGGTTGGGGCAAATGAGGGTGGAGGCAGGTCTGGGTGATGCTGTCGCAGGGTATCCGCGGGGTCTTGAAAGTTATTAAAAGTTGATAAATCAATTTTGGAAAAATTAAGGGTCTTGAAAAGTATTAAAAAGTCTTGAAAGCGATTTGATGAGGTATTATTTTTTTTTGCTGTTATTCTAGCTTTAAATAATTTGACAGCAAAAAGTATGTATGACTAATATTTGTTTTCCTCACCGCGGAGGATTCGGAAACTGCTTCGCACAAATTTAGAGTGTCAGGTTACAACAGCCTTTACGGCTAGGCCTATCTTGTGCGCATGCGCGGCTGCTTTATCTCCAAGTTGAGTCTGTGTTTCGAGTAAGTTGCCGCGAGACCGTGAGAACAATGGGTAAATGCAAGTTTTCGGACTCCTGGTTGGAGATGCCTGATTTTCAAGAATGGCTGAGGCCTGTCGCCGAGAATAACCGCGAGGCTTATTGTACATTTTGTAAAAAAAAAAGATGAGTGTAGCCTCGATGGGCATAAACGCTGAAGCTGAGTTAGAAGAGCTGAAAAAAAGAAAAAAGTTCTACAAGAGGTGTGCGATTCTCTGCAAAAAGATGCAGATCAGTTGGCAGAGCAGGCAGAGGGAAAGTCAGGTTCTTTAATGGCCCAACTGATCACCAAGTCCAATGTCTTGAGAAGGAGACGTAAAGAAAAACTCAGTGAGCTGGTGCAAACTGAAGAGTTGCTGGAATGCAAAGCAACTGCACTGAGGCACATGTAATGATTACTGTGTTTATTTCTTATTCGCCATTGTTCAACCAAGTTACTTTAAAATAGCTACGAGTCTTGTTGTAACCTAAGCTATATTTTCTTAAACCTAGTCGTGGTTCAGTTTCTTCTTTTGAACTTTTTTCTTTCCACTGTATCTCAGTTCTGTTGTAGGTTTGAGATTCACGGATTTAATTGAAAACAACAGCAGTTTTGTAAATCAAAGATTTGTTGCTTAATAAAACAAAGTGACGATAAGGTCTTGAATTTATTTTGGAAGGTCTTTAAAAAGTCTTGAAAAGGTATTGAAATTAACTTCATTATTCCTGCATATACCCTGATATGGTGCAGTAAGTATGTATGTTCCGACTTACATCGAAAATCGGTTTACGACGCTGTGTAGGAACAGATCAACGTCGTAAGTGGAGGACATGTATTGAACTTCATTTAGAAATATTTTCCACATAGAAAGACACAGAGAGCTCTTTAATTCATTCAAAAACTGTTCTCTTTGAATCCATCCATCATCTTTTACTTGTTTCTTCCTTTTGGAGTCACAGGGGTCACTGGTGGCCATGTCCAGCTATCACTTTGCACAGGGCGGGGGCACCCTGGACAGGTCTCCAGTCCATCACAGGGACACTCTGGACAGGTCTCCAGTCCATCACAGGGACACCTGGACAGGTCTCCAGTCCATCACAGGGACACCTGGACAGGTCTCCAGTCCATCACAGGGACACCTGGACAGGTCTCCAGTCCATCACAGGGACACCTGGACAGGTCTCCAGTCCATCACAGGGACACCTGGACAGGTCTCCAGTCCATCACAGGGACACCTGGACAGGTCTCCAGTCCATCACAGGGACACCTGGACAGGTCTCCAGTCCATCACAGGGACACCTGGACAGGTCTCCAGTCCATCACAGGGACACCTGGACAGGTCTCCAGTCCATCACAGGGACACCTGGACAGGTCTCCAGTCCATCACAGGGACACCTGGACAGGTCTCCAGTCCATCACAGGGACACCTGGACAGGTCTCCAGTCCATCACAGGGACACCTGGACAGGTCTCCAGTCCATCACAGGGACACCTGGACAGGTCTCCAGTCCATCACAGGGACACCTGGACAGGTCTCCAGTCCATCACAGGGACACCTGGACAGGTCTCCAGTCCATCACAGGGACACCTGGACAGGTCTCCAGTCCATCACAGGGACACCTGGACAGGTCTCCAGTCCATCACAGGGACACCTGGACAGGTCTCCAGTCCATCACAGGGACACCTGGACAGGTCTCCAGTCCATCACAGGGACACCTGGACAGGTCTCCAGTCCATCACAGGGACACTCTGGACAGGTCTCCAGTCCATCACAGGGACACTCTGGACAGGTCTCCAGTCCATCACAGGGACACTCTGGACAGGTCTCCAGTCCATCACAGGGACACTCTGGACAGGTCTCCAGTCCATCACAGGGACTCATGGAGACAAACAAGGCAAAACCATTCACTCTCTCTCACTCACACCTAGGAACAATTTAGAGTTACCAATCAGTCTAACATGCATGTTTTTGGTCTGTGGGAAGAAACTGGAGTACCCGGAGAAAACCCACACATACATGGAGAGAACATGCAAACTCCACCCAGAAAAGCCCCCGCCCGGGATTTGAACCAGCAACCTTCTCACTGAGAGGCAACAGCTCTACCAACTGAGCCAACGTGCCGCCCTCTTTAAAATCTATTTCAGAAAATTTGCTCTTTTTTTTTTGTACTTTTAGTTTTGGGGCAGCTAGGTGTTTAGTGCTGCGGTCTTGTAATCCTCAGGTCGTAGGTTCAACTCCAGGCTGCAGCAGGAAGGGCGTTATGCCAATCATCTGTGTGAGTTTGCTCGCTGTAGTGAAGCGAGCAGCCGAAAACGCTTCTTTTTTACCTTGTTTAGTTTTTAATTATCCTTTTCCTACACAATTAACATTTAGCTAGTGTTTTCTACTTTTGAGCTAACATTTGGCTTCTTTGGGTTTTAGCTAACCTTTAGTTAATTTTAGATTTTAGCCAACCTACACTTAGCTTTTACAGGTGACCCCCGAGGTACGAACGAGTTAGGGAGATAAGAACTGTTCGCAGCTCGATTCTGCCGTAGCTAGGGGGTGAATTTTTTATTTATTTTTTATTATCATGCTAACGGAGCGCGCACACACATTTAAGCATGTACAGTAGTGTACTGTAATGTTAAACATTGCTATTCACATTTACAGAATAAATAAAAATATATTTTCTTACTTTGAGATGGTCAAAGCCGACATCTTAGGTTGCCATGCGTTGATTGTTGTCGGGCCGAGCAGCGCGGCGGCCGGCGAGTGAACCACCGCAGCTGCTCGAGACCTGTGTTAGCTAGCTGGCTAGCTTCTGCTAGCCAAGCCATGAGCTGGTGTTGGAGCGGCGGCGCGATCAATCTGCAGCTCCTGCTCCAGCCTGAGACGTCCACAGAGCTCACAGAGCGATTCCAGCTAGTAATTAATCCATATGATGCGATCCTGGTCACAAGTGTTCAAAAGGCCGGCTCCCGTGTTAGCTCCCGTGTTAGCTTCTGGAGCTAGCCAGGCCGGAGGTGTAGCCAGGCCGGCCGGAGGTGTTCGCGGCGGCCTGGCACGATCAGCGATAAATCCGCTGCTGCCTGAGACATCCACAAAGTTCACAGAGACGTTTCCAGCTCGTAATTAATCCATATGAAGCCATCCTGGTCACCAGTCTTCGGCCGGCTCCCGGGCAGCTAACCTAAAATGGCGTCCGGTGTTCTACATTAATTTGTGACCGGAGACCCCAGTGACTGAACCTAAAATGGCGTCCGGTGTTCTACATTAATTTGTGACCGTGTAAACTGAAGACCTACTTCCTGTTGCCCAAGATTGCTCAAAAATGATCAGAAATGATCATTTTTATCATAATTATTATTTATAAAGCCTTTAAAACAACCACAGCTGCAACAAAGTGATGTACACATGAAATTAAGAACATTTAAACACAAAAAAAAAAAAAATTTTTTTTTTTTTTTAATACAGTAATTTCATATTTTTATTAAATATGATACGTTCGTAGGTCCCGTTGTTCGTAGGTCGATGGAGTCGTAAGTAGGGGGTTTGCTGTACTTGGCATTTGGCTCTTTTTAACCCTTGCGACACGCTTTACATTTAGCTAGTATTTTTCAGCTTTTAGCTAAGGCTTTGCTTCTTTTAGCTATTCGCTAACATTTTGTTCCTTTTAACTTTTAGCTAGCGTTCTGTTTCTTTTTGCTTTAACAACGTCATTTCAGCTTCCTCTGCAGATTTCAGCAGTCGTTCGGCCCTTAGCGTTCACGCTGCTTTTCCACAGACAACGAAACGTCTCCAGCTTCCTCTGCTGTGCTCTGATGGAGAGACGAGTTAAAGTGCAGGCAGTGGGGTGCAGCTAGGTGGCTAACATGCAGGTTGGTTTGAAGGAGACGATGGACCGGGTCGATTTAAAAACTGCAGCTCCCTCAGGCCCAGTCTGCCCGTTTTACTTCAGCTGTTTGATGTTTAATTGAACTGGTTATTGGCTTCAAATGTCACCTTACCTGCTGCTCCAGGTGTGAATCAGTTTCTAATTGAAAGCTAACTCCGTCTCCTACAGCCCTGTGCCTCTGGGGACCAGCTCCAGAGTTTTATTAGTCCAGACCCAGCCTCCGTATCACCACGCACCATGTGCTACCTTGCAGTCATATCTGACCTCTCCCCTCTCTCCCCCTTCTCTCTCTCTGTGCAGTGTGAGGAGAAGTGTGTCTCCCATGTTGCATTAGTGTCTGTGTGAAATGCTGGCCTGTCTGCCGGGGCCAGGTGACCTCCCCCTCCAGCTTCTCCCCCACACGCAGATGAACACTGGACTTCAGAAATGTAAGTAGTGATCTCAGCACGTACGCACCGAGCTGCAGAAATCCTCCACTCAACCCACTCCTGTCTGCAGCCCTGCATTTAAAAAAGATGAGAATGTTTTTGTGCTTTAAAACCAAAAATCTGTCTTCAAGGGGAAATTAGGATGATCTGCGCCATTAATTTGCTGATGAACTAGCTCCCCCCCCCCCTGCCGCTCTCTTCACCCACGAAGTTCTGTCTGTCACAACAGCGCGGGTCTTGTGTGCTTAGCAGAACACCAGCACCTCCGTGGTGTGTTAAACACAACCATCTCGCCTAATTTTCACCATCAGGAAGAGTCAGTTACTGTCAGACTCGCAGACGGATTGTGGCTGAGTGGTTTTGCCCCGCTGATCTCGTAATGGGAATGAATTTAAGATGCAATCTGTTGCCCTGGTTTAACAGCAGACTTGTCGGTGCTTGCCAGCTGAATTCAATGTGTTTAAATTTTACAACTCTGCTGACAAACTGGACGCTTTAGGGCCGTGAGCGCCAGCAGCACAAATTGGAGAGTTGGTGTCAGCAAAGGCCCGAAAAAGCTGACCAGCCGACTGAGTGAGTGACTGAGATTAATTCATGCTGAAGGATTAAAAACCCTGTGTTCCTTTAAGGAATGCATATCACCCGCTGCTGTTTGCCCCTGAATTTCAAAGTAAAATCCCCTTATGTTGAGATATTATAGAGTAATAGCTGCTTCAGTGAAACTTTGAAAGTCGTATGTGCAATCTCACTCAAAACAACAATACTGTATCTTGCATGATGAGAGCTCAGACTATGCGTGGGGGGGGGGTGACGCTCAGCCACTGCCAAAACAAATTGTAGCTTGTTATCTATATAAGACTGAGTTACTGCCATTTTTGTTTTGGCTAAGTTTGAATATGAGATAACAGTCGTTGCCAATGTAACAAGTAAAAACATTGTATATATAGCACTAAAGTAGTTGTTTGAGATGATGCTGGGCTACTACCACACCAAACTTCAGCTCAATATCATTAAAATTAAGTGAGTTACAGTAGTCCCTCGTTTATCGTGGGGGGTTTCCTGCTCAGTCTCCCCCCCCCACCCCTTTCACCCATCAGCCAATTGTGTCATGTCCAATCTTATTTTGAAAAACCCAGAAAGAGCAAGTCCACGAAAGTCAAACTGCGAAGTAGCGAGGGACTACTGAATTCCCATTTTTGTGTTTTGTAAAGTTAGGTGGTGGTGGCAGCCATCTTGGATTGAATTGACTACCGGTACTGTATTTAATCAGTTGTAAATGCAGCTAGTGGTTTTTTACTGTTTCAAAGAAATCTAACCAGTGTTTCATGAGATATTTTATTTTCAATCACAGGAAGATATTGCCTGCCTTTCAGTGTCTGGGCAAAAACTGTAAAAGTTCATCTATCTGTTACACTTTTAGTGTAGAAGTGATCATTTACCATCATACTTTAATGTCTAGTTAGTAGGGATGTAACGGTACACGTGGGTGTACCGAACCGTTTCGGTACGGCACGTTCGGTTCGGTCCACCTGCGTACCGTTTTGGTTATTTTTTCACACATTAAACATTATTAACAGGGGAATATATGCGCCGCGGAACTAAATTTCCGGGGCACGTTTCAGCACGGTGCTATTATCTTGCAGCACGCGCAGCATTTAGCCACCTAGCATCTCGTTGTTTGGGAACGTTATGGCTTTCTTGTTAAAAGACGAGCGCACATCCAAAGCTGTATGTCGACGTTGTTTCACAAGACTGGATCTGCAGCAGCAACACGTCTAACGTTAACGCGCTTGAAACGACATCATCGGAACGTGAGCGAAGAAAAACAGCTTGATGCAGAAAGACCGCTAACAGCAGCTGCTTTTAAACTACTTCATCAGGTAAATCAGAGCAGTCCAGAAGCAATAACACAAACTGTATGAGTTTTTAAATCTCTGAATCTAAGTCTGAATGTTGTTGATGCGCAGGCTTTAAAGTTCTTGAGCGTCGCTATGAACATCCATCATGTCAACACTTCAGCTAAAAAGTTCAGCACTTTACGAACAAACTAAAACTGATATTGTCAACAAGCCCTGGAGCAGATTAAAGCCCTGATGATGATGAGCGAGAGATTCAACTGTTCAAGAAGAGGTATTGTTCTTTTATTATTTATCTAATTAATCTTTTTTATTTAAAATCATAATCTTATTAACTTTTTTTTTACCTCTTTGTGTTTTATTTCCAGTCTGGGACAGAGGTAGCTGCTCTCTTCTTCCTCTTCAGGGAAATCCACCAGATCACCTGCAGCTAAGAAGTGTGTGATGACTGAACTGAACTCTGAACTTTTCCAGGCAAGAAGTTGTTGTGAGTAATGAGGACAAATACAGCCACACTACTACTGCTACTGTTTATATTGACATGCTTTTCTCCACCACTGGAGATATTCACTGCAACTAGATCTGTGCTTTTAGCAGAAAAAGTGGACACGTTGGGTCTTTTTGGACAAAAACTTGATTAGTTAGATTGTAAACAGTCTGTAGCTGCTTATTGTTCTGGTTCTGACTGTTATTGTAAGATTTTTATTATTGTTAATATAGTTTATTTATTATAAAGAGTGCTGTTTATTTAAAATATCATCCAAATGGGTCACTTTTATTTATTTTTATACAAACGTATTTTTGGCATATTTTCAAAATAAACATTTTGTAAGTCTTTATTTTGTCTTTTTTTTTTTACCCAAAATAAACCGAACCGAGCCCTCCTTGTAATTGAACCGAACCGAAATGTGATTTTAGCGTACCGTTACACCCCTACTATTTAGTCCAGCAGGCGTCTGATCATATACCTGAAGCTTGTACTGACAGTGCTGTTACTTCTAATAATAATAATAATAATGAATTCAATTTATAACGCACTTTTCATTAGTGAAAATCTCAAAGTGCTACACACATTGAATGCTACACACATTCATACACCGGTAGTGGCAGACTACCATGCAAGGTGCTTTCCAGTCCTACCGGGAGCAACTCGGGGTTAAGTGTCTTGCCCAAGGACACAACGACACATGGTGTGGGGAACCGGGATTCGAACCGCCAACCTTCCGATCGGGGGACGACTGCCATTACCACTACGCCACGGCTGCCCACTTCTACTATAATCTGGCTGAAACAGATTACATCTCATTATGTTAGCCAGCTTTGATCTAATCAAAAACAATATTAAAAAGCAAGCCTGCATCTTTCCTCCTGTCTCAGTCTCTCTGATTGGAAACTCGGTCCCAGCCTGACCCATTTCTGCAGATGATTTTTTTTTTCTTTTTATCAAATGCTCCCGCTCATCAAGCCTGTAATTTCAGAATCACAGTAATCAGCCAGCCCCCAGGAGATCAGCCAGCCCCCAGGAGATCAGCCAGCGTGAGGGCGTCTGCTGAGTGCCAGCGTCTGTTGCCTCACTCCGGCAGGCTGGTGACACGGCGCAGCCATCAGCCACAGCGTTTCCCCCACCCCTTCACTGTGACACACCAAGACACGTCTGAGGCCACAACTGGAGTTCATTTTGGGTTTCTGTCCAACGCTGTAATCCATTTAGAGGATGGAGTGATTCCTAGAAGTGTAATTTCAGTCCATTTCTTCCCCTCTTATCCTGTCTCTCGTAATGCTTTTCCTTTTCATGTGTTCTTCAAACAGACGCTCCGTTACATCAAAAGCTGCAGATCTGTGTTTCGCTTCGAGTTGATCGTTTTTTATGTATCAAAGAGACTGTGGAAATTCTGGCTGCTCTCAGCATCCCATAGCAGCACCTGTAAATCGCCTCGTGCATGTTGGTGTGGCCAGAATCAGGCTGTCTCCATCCTGTCTGTCCACAGGACTCGGTGTCTCCAGGGTCCTGTCTTGCATCCAGCTTTATGATATGACAGCTCGGCTCCATGACAGACCTCAAAGACTCTGCGTTTGAAATCTATGTGCGCCAAGTTCTCGCAGAAAAGACTGAAACGGGGGGTAGACGTGTTCGTCATGTTTGTTTTGCTTTTTTATTGATCCCTCATCCTAATTCAGGGGTTTGCTCCTTGTAGCTCTGGACCCACATGTGGCCCAGTCCCTCTCTTGTGGCTCTTTGTAGCTTTGACCAAAACTAACATGCTAATAATTAGGGGTGCGAATCTCTGTGTCTGGAGAATTGATTCGATTCCGATTTTTGGTGTCACGATTAGATTCAAAATCAATTTTTCGATTCAGAAACGATTTTTGATTCAGAAACGATTTTTTCTATTAAAATGGTCATAAATTTAGTTTCAGTTTTGCAACTGACAAGCTGAAAAGAATAAACAACAATGTAAACAAATAGAACATTTATTTAAAACAATAATTTTAGGTTCTGTACTGTATCAAATTTTTTGCATCATTTGATATTTATACCAAAAATAGGAACAAATAATACAGGAATGCATTAAATTCTGTAACTTAAATTACCAGTATTAGCTTAGTTGCCTGGGTTTCTCTAAAACAATAAAATAAAAATCTAGGAACAAATAATTCATCCAGCCACCATCTTTACCCACTTCTTCCTTTAAGAGTCACAGGGTCACTGGTGTCCATGTCCAGTCATCACTGTGGGAGAGGCGGGGGGACACCTGGACAGGTCTCCAGTCCATCATAGACAAATAATTCAATATACAGGTAACCCCCCACTTACGACTCCATCGACTTACGAACAACGGGACCTACGAACGTATCATATTTAATAAAAATATGAAATTACTGTATTAAAAAAAATATATATATATTTTTTTATTTTTTTGTGTTTAAATGTTCTTAATTTCATGTGTACATCACTTTGTTGCAGCTGTGGTTGTTTTAAAGGCTTTATAAATAATAATTATGATAAAAAATGATCATTTCTGATCATTTTTGTCATGATTGCGCAATAATTGTGCAACTTCCGGTCATAACAGGAAGAAGGTCGGTCATAACAGGAAGAAGGTCGCCAGTCACCGGAGGCCAGCCATCTTAGGGTTAGTCACGGCTACAGGCAGCAAGGTTTGGAAGACTTGTTGATCAGGATTGCCTCATATGGATTAATTACTATCTGGAATCGCTCTGTGAGCTCTGTGGACGTCTCAGGCGGAGAAGCAACTGCAGATTGATGGCCGATTGGGCCGCACCGCCGCTCCAACACCAGCTCATGGCCTGGCTAGCAGAAGCTAACACAGGCCTCGAGAGCTAACACAGGCCTCGAGCAGCTCCCGTGGTTTGCTCGTCGCGCTGCTCGGCCTGATAACAACAACGCATGGCAACCTAAGATGTCGGCTATGACCATCTCAAAGTAAGAAAATATGTTTTTATTTATTCTGTAAATGTGAATAGCAATGTTTAACATTACAGTACACTACTGTACATGCTTAAATGTGTGCGCGGCGCTCCGTTAGCGGTATTTCCGCGAGCTGCGAACGGAATAAGGACCTACGAACGGGACGATATTTTCACCCCCTAGCTACGGCAGATCGAGCTGCGAACGGTTCTTAGGTCCCTAAATCGTTCGTACCTCGGGGGTTCCCTGTATATATATATATATATATATATATATATATATATATATATATATATATACATATATGTATATATATTGTATATATATAGATAATTTTTTTTAATTTATTTTTTATTATTTTTATTTTGAAAAGCCGAGTTATGCAGTTATCGGTTTTACGTTATTAACGTAGCTGCGGAGGAATGCTACACATTACTCTCTAAAAAAGCTAACTCTGGTCCTTTGGACATTCAAAAAACAAAACAAAACTGTACTGTACTGTGAACCCTGTTTTACGTCATAAACGGAACGGAATACGGCAGATGAACCAAGCTGGACGGCGGTTTTATGTCGTAAATGCAATACAGAATATGGAGGAGGGACAGATGGCTTCACCACAGCATCCCAGTAGGAAATTAACTATTTTTACCCTTCATTATGGCTCCCAAAAGTGTGCGTTTTTTGATAATTATCTAGGGTACTGTGTTAGGATAGGCTAAGTGCTTGGTAAAATACAGTACTGTACGTATAAGCTGAAGTATTTACGTATGTTCCGACTTACGTAGAAATTCGCTTTACGACGCAGCGCAGGAACGGAACTCTGTCGTAAGTCGGGGACTACCTGTATAAGGACCTAAGATATAAACTAAGATATACACTAAGCAAACACCAAACAGTATGCTAAAAGATCTAAGATATATGCTAAACACTAATAATGTAAAACAATATGGCATAACAACAGCAGCCCGAACATGAGTCTGTGGTGAGCATACATATGCTACATACATATGTATGTATGAATGAATATAGCAGCATGAGATAATCAGCAGCATGGAATCAGCAGCATGAATAATCAACAGCACAGATAAGTCACGCATCACTAATTAAATAAATAAATAATAATAATAATAATTGTCTAAGCTTGTCATCTGCGTATGTTTCCCATACACAGACGAAATTCGTCTCTGCATTTAACCCAACCACCTACCAGGCGGTGCAGTGAGCAGCCATAGAAGGCGCTCGGGGAGCTGGAGAAATAGGTGTGCACTCATAGACACCCCAAGATGTGTAGTGGCCGGGACGCGAACCCGCGTCCTTCGGGTCCCAAGTCAAACGCCCTAACCACTACACCATTGCATAGCAAACAAAGAATTAGAGATGTGCAAACTAAACATTTATTTCACTAATATCACTACTATGATATGAGTGATGGCAATACGTCATAAATTGACTGGTCAGAGAATTGTAACAATAGATAACCATGTTGGCCACAAAAGTAAAAAAACAAATAAATAAAAATAAATGAATAACTGAGAGACACTACAAATATAGTAGTAGTAGAGACAGTAGATCTACATTAAATGTGGCTTGTACAGACAGTTTGAAAATACTCTCCATTTAATTATACCTTATGAAATTTTGAACAAATTCATGTCATAAGCTAAAGCACTAAAGCAACATTTTGGAAACCAAAAGTAGAACTGCACAAAATTACTTGGGGTTCTTTCTACAGTGAAAGTATTTACGTTTTTTTTTTTTCTGAATGCACAATTTTTGAGCTATGGAATTAACCAGCAATTAAAAATAATTATAATAAATAAATAAATAAATATATAAATAATGCAACCCATTTTTGATTTCTTCTCTGATAAAAAAAGAAGAAAAAAAAACAGGTTTGTGAAGTTTACGGTACATATGTTAATCAGTCCCAATAATAAACACACTGACAGGTTGCAAGCATATCATTTATGAATGTAACACAACATTCTGAAAAGCAAAGGAATCCATCCATCCATCCATCCATACATCCATCCATCCGTCCATCCATCCATGCATCCATCCATCCATCCACCCATCCATCCACCCATCCATTCATTGTCTTTTACCCGCCCTTTCCTTTTCAGGTCATGGGGTCTCACTGGTGCCCATGTCCAGCAGTCACTGTGCGAGAGGCAGGGGGCACCCTGGACAGATCTCTTGTCCATCACAGGGAAACACAGAGACAAACGAGACAAACAACCATTCACTCTCTCACTCATACCCAGGGAAAATTGAACTAATCAGCCTAGCATGCATGTTTTTGGTATGTGGGAGGAAGCTGGGGTACCCAGATAAAACACTCATGCATGGAGAGAACATGCAAACTCCACCCAGAAAGGGCCCCCGGCTGGGATTTGATCCACAACTTTCTCTCTGAGAGGTGACAGCTCTACCAACTGTGCCAGTGTGCAGCCCCCACCAGGAAATATGTGACAAATTATTCTTTGGTCATTTGCAAACACTTTTTTTTTTTCCCCTTCAGAGATTATTAAAATGTATAAAAAAAAATGCAACTTAGGGCTGATGACTCCAGCTTCACAGTATACTTCCTTCTATACCATCAGTGAATTGATAGCAGGTGCTTTCCATCATCTGTTGAAGCCAGAACACCTGCTCACACACCAAGGATGCCCTAAATGACTCACTGCTGATTTGCCTTTTAAAGTACCTGGTTAGTACTTGGGTACTTTCCCTCTGGCCTAATCTGATTTATATTGATAAAGTGAGTTGTCATTTTCAAGCTCCACTGTGCTGTAGCCTTTATTTTTATCCATCAAGGCTACCCTGTTACGGCTTGTGTTTCACCACCACCAGATTAGCACATGCACAAGGACACAGATTAGCATATTAGCTGCCAGGACCAAAGCTTAAATGCAACAGCATGGTGACAAGGGGTTTGGGTTTTATCCAAACAAGTACCTGCTTATTCCCAGTACTCAAGTATATGCAATATGTTGATGAGATGGAGGGTACACATGGGTAAAATGAAATAAGAGTTTGTTGAGGGAAATAAATAGATAACATTTACTCTCAATAACAAAGTGTGACTAACAACATTATTACTAATGCACTCTGTTTATTTGTATCAGTGGCCAGGCCCTTAGATTGTATAAGCTCTCTTCTTGCCAGATTTCTGGCATATATAAATGGAACAGAGTGGTTATTAATAGTATTAGTTACACTCTTTATTTTAATAGCATAACAAATCAGATTCTCCATTTCCAGTTTGTGCAAAACCCCCTGACTATGAATGCAGACTTGTGGAAGGAGAGGGTTTAATAATTATATGATATTGATGGATAGAAAATGAGGAAGATTTGGCAGAGCAATTCAAATGCCTTAACCAAACCCCAAAACATGATTGGACTAGTGATGCTCAACTGGTCATGCAGTTGCTTTATGAGCATGTGTATAAGGGTATGTGTGTATGTGCATGCATTTATAAATCATCCCCGTCACACTTCATTTCTGGTAGAGTTTGGGCAGTAAATTAGGTTTAATAGAGTCATTACATGTCCAATCCCACAAACAGGGCTATGCCTGCAGCACAGAGCTGGCAAATATATTTTCTTCTGCCTTTATGAGATTTATCAATATTCTTGTTATTCCCTTCACTTCAACTTATCAGTTGCTTAGAAAAGTGCCTAAAAGTGGTGCAGCTGGTTCTCAATGGTATTTTTTTTTTCTGTAGCAAAATTCATTTTTTATAAGATAATAAAGCAGCTCATTAAATGTGTTAATAGTTTACTGTCTATATCAGCTAATTCAGCAGTATAAAAAAGAACAACAAACATCAACGTAATTAGAATATACATAACACATTTAGGTTCATGTATTTATTTGATGTAAAGAACAAGATAAATTCAGAAAGAAGACACATGAAAGAAAACGTGTTTCTTAAAAATCAATTTTTTGTTTGTTATCATTATGCATGGCTCAAAGCATAATCACTATGGTTTGACATCCCCGCTGGCTGCAGCAGAGCCTTAAACTTGCCAACTCAAATTGCCAGGTCTTCAAATATACCAAACCAAGCAACCTTTTCATCAACTTGTGAAGTATGGCTTGTTAGACTTGAAAATAGGGAATACAGTACATTATACAGTAGTTACCTCTAGCAACATATCACTCTGCATGTTCCTACTTGGTCAATATTATTATTATTATCATTACACATTTTCATACATCATAATAAAATGTTCTATATGGTTTACGTGAGGCCATTTACAGTAGCAGTATGCAATATTTCAGGTCTCTCTTGTAAATGAGTCATCGTGGCTCAATGGGACTAACCTGTTTAAATAAAGGTTTAATTAATTAATATTTATATGTTCCTGCTTAAGAGAAAAGTGGTACTTCTTTCCTGACTTCTGATGACACCGTTCTCGAGCCCGCAGGTCCAGCTCAACAACAGCAGCCTTGAGGTCCTCTTTATGGCATGTCCATACGTCAAAAAGATGGGATACTTCAATATTGCCTGTCCTGAGGCCTGGATTTGTTAAGCACTTCCACTGCTGAAGAAGCAAATGATGCCCTGCTACATCACTCCAGCTCCTACCATAGCACATATTGGCCAACTGTAGCGTAATACAAATGCACAAAAGTGCCTTCAAGCTGACTCGGAAGACACAGTGCAAGATCAAGGCAGTATGCCATCCATCACATCATCCACCCCTTATATCATCAGTTCATTTCAATTCTTTATTCTCATCACCCTGGCTCACATGGTGCCTAGGACAAAGGATGGCATAGAAGGAGACACTATGAAGCTTGTCTCCTGCGGGAAGACTTTTGACCTCAGTAAGACTGATGCTTTGTCTTTGTGGTTGTCAAGTCTGTTCCTCAATTTGTCACCCTCTCATTTGCAGGGAAACGGAAAGGTTATATACCCTTGAACGCTATCCTATGAATTTGCAGAAAAATAAAGTCTTTGTAAAGAAACTTGCAAAAAAGGAGATTTTTTTGCATGCACTGCTGTAGAATAATAATTAATTCAATTTATAACGCACTTTTCATTACTGAAAATCTCAAAGTGCTACACATATATTGAATGCTACACACATTCATAAACCGGTGGTGGCAGACTACCATGCAAGGTGCTTTCCAGTCCTACCGGGAGCAACTCAGGGTTAAGTGTCTTGCCCAAGGACACAACGACACATGGTGCGGGTCCCGGGAGTCGAACCGCCAACTTTCCGATCGGGAGACGACTGCCATTACCACTACACCACGGCCGCCCCTTGAAAGGCATCAGATGGAGAATTTTGTTATGAATATTTTCTAAATGTCACTGATTATGTAGCTTCATTGTTAACCTTGGTAATATATGTTCTCACTTAAACTGGTCCAGATGATACGATTTAACCTTTAAAGTTACAGATATATTTTGTTTCCAGCCAATTTTACTTTGTGTGTGGATCCAGTTTTATCACTCTTTATTGTGAACTTTATGTTATTTGATATTTCTACATATTCCCATTAAAATCCCTTCTTTCTTGCCAAACTTCTCACTCTCTCTAATCAATTGATGTTGCTTTTTGATGCACCTTACATTTTCAAGCTATGCATTTGGAAGTGACATTGCAAAATCGATCCAAACACACAGGTGCATTAGCTCAATAAGCAGCTTCTGCTTTGTCGAGCAGCAATTTAATCAATGTCTGCTGCTCCATCGGCTGGACAAAAAGCTGACATATTCCATCACTTTTGGTTAGAGAGTTAGTGAATTTAAAAAATAAATGAATAAAAACACTTCTTCAATTCAAGAGGTCAGCGTTTTCCCATTGCATACATCTACTGAAACATTCCAGCTTTCATCAGTTTATATATTTTTTTTTTTACTTTGGTAGATTAATATCTGATCATATTACATTTAAATGTGACAAATTGCATGTGCGTGTGCATTTTCAACAACTTTGCATTGTAAGAAAGAAGGAGTTCCTAACATTAATCAAAAATGCTAGAACTTAAAAATACCTGATCATACTTATGTTGCTACACTGCCATGTATTGTCATGCTTTAATGAATAGAAACTTAATTTAAGACAGTAGAAAAAGTCATGTAGGTATAAAAAATGAGTGGAAAATTAGAAGGGAAAAAGAAAAATATGATCTTAACCTGAACCTGAACTTTGAGTGTCCCCTATATGTGCATCAAGTGTGCATGTCTGTGCAGCTAGTCCATGTTTCATGCATGCAAATACATCCCCAACTTAACTCTAGATATTCTCATATATGCTACACACACACTTTTGGGTGGAGTAAGGGGCCAAATGCTCTGTGGAAACTATTGAGGTGTGAAGGGAAACTTATTTAGTATTGATGGCAGCTCCACTATGTCTAAAATGGAATAATGTGCTGTTCAGTAGACATTCCCTATACTTTATTTGAGACTAAAATAAGATGTATCAGGGAGCATCAGAGGCTTCAAGGAAATCCAAAAGACAGATGAGAAATAGAGTTTGGGGAATATGGGAGGAGAGATCAGAGTATATGTGTACAGCCTAGACTGTTGATATTTTTCTATCTATATCCTGTATGACTTCTGAGATGTATCTCTGTACCAACTGTTTGATATACTTTATAGCATTTTTTTATTTTTTTTTGCGAGCAAGTTTTATTTACAAGTAATACACAATTTTTACATTGTTGTTCTGGATTGACACAGTTCATTTGATACATTTGTCTCTATAGCAGTGGGAAAACAAACAAAAATGACATCAAAAGCACCAATAACAGTAATGGTCATGTTGTCTACTAAAATATATAGTGAAAATAAATAAATATTAAACAAAATAAAACAAAACATATTGCAACCACATGATGGATGTTAATAATTGTTTTATCAGTAATCTAAATGGTTGATAGCTAGATAGAATATAATGAAAGTGTTAGCTACTGTAATTTAAAACATTGACTCATTATCTTAATTAAAAACTACCCAGAATAGGTGAAATTACAAAATTTGCCTAAGTAATTAAAAACACCCCAGTGAATAAAAAAAGAAAGATATAAAGAAATGTGTCCAATTGTATCCACACACAATATAAAGGCATTTATTAGTTATAGTGTGTCTAGAACAGATATATTGCTTACTCAAAGTCAAGTCAAGTCAAGGTTCTTTATCATCATTCGCACCACATGTATTACATGTGGTGGATCAAAATTGTGTACTCAGGGTACAGTGAAATGTACAGTGAAGCAGTAGTATAGTTTTTTTTACAATGAAATCTTGGAACAGTATGTTCTAAAATAAAAAATAATAGTGTTTGTTTGTTTGTTTGTTTTTTGTTTTTTTGTTGTAAAATGCATTTACCGGTATTTATTTATTTGGTTGTTTGGTTTTGTTTACTTTTACCTTTTTTTTTTAACCATCAGAGCAATGTCAAAATTGAAAAAAAAAAAAAAAATACCTGTTTTTATTTTAATTACGGTAATTCAAACTTTATTCATACATGTTAGTCTCAATGAGCCACATGGACTCAATTACAAGAGAGACCTGTTATTAAAGTCAACACAGTGTGCGTTAACACAAACAGCTCTGATGTACAGACAGGAGGACTGATCCTGCTATCCATTGCTTGTGCAAAAAGAGCAGAAAGTAAAATGTCTTCAAGCATTTTATCTTGTTTTCCTACATTCTTAGGCCATTTTCTCAGCCACTCGTCTTTCCTGCATTCTGTACGTTGCCTTGGAAACTGTAAAGGCCCATAAGAGCGGACATTGAGGAAGATGAAGTGTTGATGTAGAAAAGTAGACAACCACATTTATATGTTTTTTTTTTACATTAAGATGCCTTCCATTCAAGGAAAATAAAACAAATATGTTCAACCCCATAATTGATTAAAAAAAATTATATATTTCATGAATATATTTTACAGGAATATGAGAAACAAATACAATACATAAAAATCTGATTTTGTTTGTGTTATTAAAACTACTTTTAAATGTGGGTGTTAAAATCACAACATTACCTTCCATATAATATTTACTGATAGTGTATGTATTGGGCTAACAAGCACGTGACTGGCAAGTTCAGTGACTGGCACATAAACCACACAGTTGTAGTAACTCAACATCCTTTGCTGGCCAATTTATCACATGTAAGTTCACAGTGTATAATTTCAAAAATTTGTACCAACCAATTGTTAAGACCTTTGCATTTGATGAACACTAAAACAAGATCCTACCATAAAATCTGTCAATCTTACCCCATCTCTGAATAATTACAAATACAGGTTTCACCAAACAATTAGCCTTAAAACACTTGCCTTCTCCTTTCTTTGACTCACCACCTTAATGTCTTTCAATATCTGCTTCATAGCACTGCAAAGTGGTGGTGTATAAGGGTTTGAAACTGACTGCAGCAAAACACCAAATGAAGGGAAAGAAACGTCCACAAAACAAACAGGCGTGTCTTTACTTTATACTTCAGGGAGGGCGTAATTTGCACGGTTATCCCTAGCAAGAGCTTGTCATCCACACACAGCGTGAAACACACATCAACCCATGGATCAAACATAATTTGTCAAAAGTCCAGTTCCTTTGGGAGTGTGAAGGCATTTCTTTAATTCTAAGCAGTCAGTGAAATAAGGTTTATTTCTAAACCTCACTGTTGAATATTTTTCTTTTCTTTTCCAGTAAATCATCCTGACATAGCTTGGCCTGTTTCTTTACCATCTGTGCCCAAATTGTGAAAATGCAACCAAGTATGGCAAACACTGATTCTCCTTAAATGAAGAATTATAATAACAAAATCACTGACCCATGCCACTCAGGAGAGAAAATTATACACTACTCGGTGCGTCTGGCAATATGTATGTGTGTGTGTGTGTGTGGTGGTTGTGATGTGTGGTGGT
>JBBPBX010008877.1:15414-32996 GCA_038048925.1 Garcialebias charrua
CCATTCGATTTTGAATTGCCATTTTAGATGTGGGACGTAATTGATCAGATAGGCCTTCAATGGCATCTCGGGTGAGATTGGTCAGACGCAAAACATTGTAGTGGACAAAATTAATTCTGGCTACGTTTTTATTGGTTGTTACAGGAAAGAGAGCTCCTATGATAGGTAGGTTTTCAAACCCTGCTGCGACGGGGTCGGCTAGTTTGAATTCATCTGGAACGCCTTGTAGAACCCCTATTGCTTTGATATAAGTTTTGGAGTTTGCATTTAGATTAAAATCTACGTCTCGTTTGGTTCTATTGTGTTGTAAAGTTAACTGATGTCCAGCTAACAAAAGTGGTGCTGTAAGACGCACTAGAGCACAAAGTCCTATGTTTTTTTCAGGGATTTTGACTGATAACCTTTGACCTCCGCAATAGTAATACAATCCTGCTCTAGCCCAAGTGCCTATACGTTGGGTTTCTTCGTCATTAGTATTTACGTTTTCTGTTACGTTGCACCAATCTTGATCGATATTTCCATAATTAAGGGTTGGCTGTTTTGCAGTAAAATTGAAGCAGTGATAACCTTCAAAAATGCGATTAGGGCGAAAAGAACCTGGATGTGTTTTATTGTGAATAGGTGGATATATGTCGGTTAGTGTGGTGCAACCTTCTACTGGATGTCGTTTAGTGAGTGTTATCATGCAGTTGTATCCCCATGCGTCTTCAGGGAACAAAGGAGCTGGTTGTGTGACTAGTTTGGGTCTGGCTGCAGCGCAAGCTACACAATTACTGAGTTGAGCTTCTCTTGCAGCTTCAACTAACCAGGATAACCACATGTTGTCATCTCCATGTCCCGTTGCGCGTTCTATCAGTTGTTCAGGTTTTAATTTTGTATAATCTACAGAGATAGTTGGAACGTTTTCTCCCTTAAAGTTTTCAAGTTTAGGGATTGGATAATTGGTGACGTTTGTAATGTGTGGTTGCGGTGGGGGAACAAATCTGATGGTGACAAATCCCTTTGGATCTGCGCCTGAGACATCGGCTTGAATTAGGAAAGTATAAGAGTCTAATTTTGTTTGTGAGATAAAATCTTTTGGAGGACCATGTAACTTACTTAATGAGAGGGTGATTGGATTTTTTGCTGGGTTATAATCTCTTTGAAATCTAACTTTGTCCCACCATTCCTTTGTGTCTTTAGTCAAATCTGAACGTATGGGTTTCCATAGTCCCGTGTAGGCGGTGACTGTGGACCAGGAACAAGTTGGCTCACAAGTTCCTGGTAGCTGCATTCCTGGTTGATGGACAAACCTACGCATGCGAGTGTTGTGTACTGGGAAACCATCAGCATTTATTGAGATATCTAAACACAAATACAGATCAGCACTTCGGTACCACAAGTCACTGCCTTTGCAATTTATTACATCACATAAGTCAAACTGAAATGCAATGGTTGAATTGATCTCGTAGTCAAGAACCAGTTTCTGATAGGCGGATTCTGGAATGCTTCTTTTGTTTACCTTTGTCTGAGTGCAGGGCCCTTCGTTTGGAAATAAGCAAAGATGTGTACACAGGAAAATTGTGCCACAGCTCAAACCTGATATGAGGCCAAAGATCAGCATGGCCTTCCATGGATGAGTTTCGATCCAGTCTATTGAGTCTGTGTGCCTCATGGTTTGTTCAGAGGTTGTTAACTAGGGAAAAACAGGGGTTGGATGGACTCAACCTAGTTGTAGGTCTACGGACCTGCCGCCTTCACAGGGAGCCGTAACTCGGACTGTGAGTGTGTTGGTGCCGACCCGCACTTGCTGCCTCACTCTGAGTCCGTTTACCTCAGCTGTGAGTGGAAGAGTGTGCGAACGTCACTTCACCGTCGTTGGCATCTAGCATTCGAGCCTCAGATGCTTTCCCACACCCTCGTTGGCATCCAGCATTCGAGCATCAGATGCTGATGTCAGTTCTGACCCGTCCCGATCCTCTTCTGTCGGTGGCTTCGTTCCTCGAAACACCTTACAGTGGGAAGCGTGGACCCAGGTAGCTCTTTCAGCGACCTTCACCGCGGTGTGTGTGGTCAGCAACACCTGGAATGGTCCTGTCCACCTCGGGGAGTTCCAGCGCTTTCTCCTGAAACATTTAATCATAACAAAATCTCCAGGAGAAATACAATGCAATTGTTTTTGTGCTGGTCCAGGGAGTCCTCCTTGAACCTGCGACCTGATGGAATGTAATTGTTTTGTTAGTTCAATACAGTATTTCATCATGTTGTGATCGCAGTGTTTCAGATCACTCGTGGGATCTGTTGGTGGCCCAACTCCAAGGTTGGGCGGAGCTGCAAAAAGGATTTCAAAAGGACTAAGGTTATGTTTAGCCCTTCTGTGCATGCACATTCCCATAACAGCAAGAGGTAAACATGCAACCCAACTCTGTTGCGTGTCCTCACAAATCTTGGCCAATTTGTTCTTTAATGTGCCATTCTCTCTCTCAACTGCGCCTCCACTCTGTGGGTGATAGGAGCAATGTTTAGTTAGGTCAAAGTTCAGTGTGGTTGAGATTTCTGTCATGATTTGGTTAGCAAAATGTGGTCCATTGTCACTGGAAATTCTCTGCGGAATTCCCCAGCGAGGAATGATTTCCTGTAAGAGGATTTTGGCCACTGTGTTTGCAGTGTTATGTTTTGTGGGGAAAACCTCAACCCACTTTGAAAACATATCCACGACAACCAAACAGTATTTTTTGTTCATCACAGGTGTCAATTCAATGAAATCAATCATTAAGTGTTGAAAAGGTGCAGTGATTCTTCTATGAGCACCTGGTGCTTCTGTTTTAACTGCCTTTGAGATGTTGTGAGACGCACACACAAGACATGAGTCACAATGTTGTTGAGCATATTTTAAAAATTTGACTGTGTACCAGTGTGTGTCAACCTCTCTTAACATTCCCCCTTTTGATACATGATCAAAGGAATGTATCAATGTAGCAAAAGCTGGAAAAAAGTGTTCAGGTAAACAAGGGTTAAAGTTTGGACCAATCCACAGTCCATCCTTAAAGGTGGAACCTAAACGCTTCCATTCTGCCCGCTCATGAGGGGTGGACATTTTCTGCATGTCCTTGAATGTGAAAGCAATGTCAGGTTCTGTGTTAGATGTGAGTGTGGAAAGTGATTCAGGTATCTGTGTAGCAGCTTGTTTGGCTGCAGTGTCTGCGGCTGCATTACCTATAGAAATGTAGTCTTTCCTGTTGGTGTGAGCAGCACATTTGATAACAGCAATGTTTTTGGGCAAGGTGATGGCCTCAAGGAGTTCGGCAACCAATTTATGGTTAAGAATGGGTTGTCCATCAGAGCGAAGGAAATGACGATGTTTCCAAAGTGCTCCAAAGTCATGAACAACTCCAAAAGCATAGTGTGAGTCAGTGAAGATGTTGACTGATTTGTTTTCAGAGAGCTGACAAGCTCTGGTCAAAGCAATAAGTTCACTAGCTTGAGCTGAACAAGGCGGAAGTGATTTTGCTTCAATAATGTGTGTGTTTGTCACTACTGCGTAACCACTTCTGATGGAGCCTGTGTTCATGTCACGTGAGGAAGATCCGTCAACAAAAAGTTCCCAGTCAGGGTCAGAGATAGGGTCTTGTTTTAAGTCAGGTCGAGGTGTGCACAAAACCTCAAGTTCAGCCATGCAATCATGTGGAGTGCCCTCATCCGGTGAGGGTAAGAGAGTGGCTGGATTAAGTACGTTGCAACGTTTGATGGTGATGTTAGGCATGTCTAACAAAGTAGTGTGGTACTTCAGCCAGCGTGCTGTCGACAGATGCGCAGTTTTTTGTTCATTTAGAATTTGTGTGACAGCATGGGGGACTAACAGGGTCAAATCAGAGTACCCCACGATGTCTCTACTTGCCAATACAGATTTTTCAGCTGCAGCGACTGAGCGCAAACACAGGGGGAGTCCTGCAGCCACTGGGTCGAGTTTTGCAGAGAAGTATGCAACAGGTTTCATCCTGTCACCATGCTTCTGAAGCAAGACTGACGTCATGCACCCTCCACGTTCATCCACAGCCTGGACGAAAGGCCGTGTTGGATCGGGAATTCCCAGTGTAGGTGCTTTTTGCAACTGAGCCTTGAGTGCTTCAAAAGCAGTCAATGCATCAGGTGTCCAAGTTAATTTGGAGCTCATTTGAAGGCCTTTTTCATGACAGACAGCGCGAAGTGGAGCTTCGAGTTCCGCGTAGTTAGGAATAAAATGTCTGCAATACCCACATAATCCCAAGAAAGACATGAGTTGTTTTTTAGTTACAGGAAGTGGCAGAGAAACTATGGCTTTAACGCGAGTGTCTGCCAGATCCCTCCCTTCAGCAGAGATTCTGTGACCCAGGAACGTGACCAATGGCTGTACAAATTGAAGTTTTGAGAGTGACGCCTTGTGACCTTGTTCTGCAAGATATTGAAGTAGGCGTATTGTGTGTGTTTGACAAAGACTTTCTGTTGGTGCTGCCAACAACAAGTCGTCCACGTATTGCAAAAGTGCACAACCTGGAGGAAGTGTGAAACCCATCAGGCTGTCGTTAAGTGCCTGGTGGAAGATAGTGGGGCTTTCGCAGAAACCTTGACAGAGACGGGTGAACGTGTAAGACTTGCCCAGAAATTGAAAGGAAAACCAAAACTGACTGTCAGGGTGTACTGGTACACTAAAGAATGCGTTAGCCAAGTCAATGACAGAGAAGAAAGTTGAACCAGATGGTATTTGTGATAAAATCACATTGGGGTTCGGTACGATGGGAGCACGTGCTTGAACAGCTGCGTTTACAGCACGTAGGTCTTGAGCAAACCTCCATTCATCTGGGGGTGTTGGTCTGATTTTCTTGACAGGAAAAATTTGCGTTCGTACCGGTGAGGTGGGGCAAGAAATAATTACTCCTGCTTTCAACAAAGAGTGGAAAACAGGTGTTATTCCTTCAACAGCTTCTGGCTTGAGTGGATATTGGGCAATTTTAGGTCTGTAGGACGATTTAGGAGTGATCTGAATTGGTTCTTGACATTTTATTAACCCTACGTCATATTTGGTCTGGGCCCACAAGTGTTGAGGGACCTCTGAAAGTCTGGGGTCATCAAACTGCAGTTTAGAAAAAGTTGTTGCTGGTTGTCATGCTGTTTGATCAACTGGGGCTTGGATTGGAATCACACAAACCTCAAAGTTGATGTCTCGCATGAACATGAAGAGTGATGGTGAATACATGCAATCACCCACTGGTAACCAGTCTGTCGTGGTCACTGCATCCAAGGCCATGTGGCCAAGGTCTTTCCACTGAAATGACTGGTCACGAGCGAGCGACACATGTGGAAATGAGTCATGCATTTTGAAAAATGACTGATGTGATAGTGAGGTGGGTGTGTCTTCTGTTTTTAATGAGACTAGGGAAAAACAAACTTCTTATGTCCAGCAAATGGCTGTGAGGTGGAGCGTACTGGGTAGTGAATGTACGAAAAGGGCTGCAAGTGGGTCATCTGGGTCAGCCACTAGATGTGCTGTGCAATGTAATGTCAAAGTCAAAGTCAACTTTATTGTCAGATCTGCAATATGTACAGTGCAGGACATACACAGGACCGAAATTGCGTTTCTCTCAGTCCCTCGGTGCAACAGTAAACATCTAAACATTGAAACACTGAAACATATAATAATAGACATAAGCATAAAATAGTAAAACTAACACTGTCCTGAGTTTTTTGCATAGTGGTATAAGAGTATGAAAATTTACACCAACTCTAAAACTAAAACATTAAACATTTAATGAACATAATATTGTCCTGAGTTTTTGCATACTAGTATAAAAAAAGAGTATAAAAAGTATAACTAAAATAAACTAAAGGTTTCTAGCATTGACATTTGCAAAGTGGCAAAGCAGCGTATGAGTCAATGTACACAGTATATGTATGAGGTAGTAGTTGATGTTGTTGTAGAGGCAAAAAGTGGCATATGCAGTAAGGCACATTGGGCATCCCTAAATAAGACCGTTCAGAGCACACTGTATATGTACCAGCAGTGGTGTAGATATTAGAGTAGTGTAAATAAATGTAAACAGTAGTAATTACATGTAAGCAGTAGTAATAAAAGTAAACAGTATTAATAAATGTAAACAGAGAATGTAAACAGTATTATGATTATAGGCAGTGATGTAATACAGACATTAGTGCAAGTATGAGAAGTAGTGCAAACTGTATGAGCACATGACCGAGAGTTTAGTGAATAACCCGTTTGATGACACAGAGTCTAGTGTTAAAAACTTTGTGTTGAGTGATAATATGTGAGAAAGTTTTAGTGTTAAGGCAGTTCAAATGGGAGGGGAGGCAGAGCAGGCAGAGTGTTTAGCATTCTGACTGCCTGATGAACAGAGCTGTCTCTCAGTCTGCTGGTTCGAGCCTGGAGACTCCTCAGTCTCCTCCCTGATGGCAGCAGTCTGAAGCAGCTGTGTAGTGGGTGTGTGGGATCACCTGCCATGCGGTGGGCTTTCCGAGTGAGGCGTTTGCTGTGTAAGTCCTGCAGTGAGGGCAAGGAGGTGCCCACGATCTTCTCAGCTGCTCTCACAATGCGCTGGAGGCTCTTGCGGCAGGATGCAGTACATGCACCAAACCACACAGTGATGCAGCTGGTCAGGACACTTTCTATGGCACCTCTGTAGAAGGTGCTCATGATGGGGGTTGAAGCTCCAGCCCTTTTCAGCTTGCGGAGAAAGTAGAGACGCTGGTGAGCCTTCTTTGCCAGTGCTGCAGTGTTCCTGCTCCAGGACAGGTCCTTTGAGACGTGCACTCCCAGGAACTTGGTGCTGTCTACTCTCTCCACTGCGGTGCTGTTGATGGTCAGAGGGGGATGTTGGGCATCCCTCTTCCTGAAGTCCACAACAATCTCCTTTGTCTTCTCCACGTTGAGAGTGAGATTGTTGTGTCCGCACCACAAGGCCAGGCGGCTCACCTCGTTCCTGTAGTCCGTCTCATCGTTGTTGCTGATGAGACCTACCACTGTTGTGTCGTCCGCAAACTTGATGAAGTGGTTGGAGCTGTACGATGGTGTGCAGTCGTGTGTTTGCAGGGTGAATAGAAGGGGGCCCAATGTGTTGGGGTCATGTAGAATGGAGCTCTGTGACATCCTTTCTGTAGTCATTTCAGTCAGCATTCTGGTCTGTGTCGGGTCAACAAGTAACCACTCCAATACTGATGTGACTGGTTCTGAGTAGAAAGTGGTTGTGTTTGGGTCAGGTGTGGAAACTAGAAGTCCTTCTGGTCCACATGTGATAGTCAGGTTGAACTTCAAGATCAAGTCTCTTGCCAAAAGATTGACAAGGCAATGTTCTGATAATAGAAACTGATGTGCATGTTCTGTTTTGTCAAAAGGATTTATCACTGATAAAGGACTTGTCACAGGTTCAGGGATAGTCATGCCTGATGCTCCTGTGGAAGTGATAATTTGTCCTGATAATGGTGCATTTGGAAGTGCTTTTCTTTTTATCAGGGATTTTGTTGCCCCCGAATCTACAAGGATAGGGAGTGCCATTCCCTGTACATTCACTGTGAGCATGGGTAGTTTCTGACAAGCTGTCTGAGTGTATTTTAAATATGTGGATGGAATCAAGTCATGCTCATCAACAACAGGTGTGTGTGTGTATCTACTTGCGGTTTGGAGAGCTGGACCTTCCTCCCCCCGCTCTAGTCAGGTAGAGTGGCCTTCCCTCTGCTCGAACTGTGGCTGTTGACCTCTTCCACCTTCTCTGTGGGAGCCCGGAAAGTTCTGCCCCCGGTTGAGATTGCCTTGGTGGGAGATGTCCTGACCGGGGCGGCCTTGGTAGGGCTGCTTCTGGCCCTGGCCCATGTGTTGGCCCCGGTAGGATGGCTGTCCCCGACCTGTTTTCTTACGAGGGCAGTCCCTGATCCAGTGGTCTTCGGCTCCGCAGATGTAACAGCCGGAGGGCTCCTGTAGCCTTGGTTGCCAGTTCTGTGGTAGGTTCATCCATTGGGAGCGTCTTGGATGTTGTGGGTGGGATGCTTGAGGAAGTCTTGGAGGCTAGGCGCATTCAAGAGTCATTTGAGTGGCAGCTTGGAGGAGTGTCAGCTGAGCATCTTCAGTCACACGTTGCTTCCTCTTCTGGGCTGAGGTGACATCAGCTGAATGTGTGTCCCAAGCGTGACGAGCATGGCGGAGAAGGTCATTGAGACGAATGTCTTTGGTGCAGCCAATGTAAGTAGTTTTGACGGCTTTCTGGATGTTGGACAGGAGACCTTTCATCAGGAACTGACCGAGAACAGTCTCAAACACTGAGGGTTGTACGTCCCCTCTCCAATTGGCATTGTTGGGTACTTCAAGACCTGAGTGGGCGGTGAACACTGGGAACATGTGGTTGTAGTAATCTTGGGGTGGCTCATCTGGTCTTTGAGTGGTGTCTGTGATCACACCATACTTGGGCGTGGGTGGAAAAGTTGTGTTCATGGCTTGGGCCACTGCTTGGATTTGCAGTCTGAAATCGTTGTTTGCAGCGTCCTCGTAGTCGACAACTGCGAGACGTTGGTGGAGTGTGGTCCTGTCAAACAGGGCGACCCCTAGGGTGTTCACAAACCCTATGCCATAGACAGTGGCCAGAACCATTTTGAGTTCAGTCATTGTAGGTTTGAGGACTTTGACCATGGTTTCCATGGCTTATGAAATGGCTCGTCCGCCTCTGGCTTGATCTGGGAGGTATTCCCGAGCCATCTTGACCAGGTCGTCTTTGGGCCATGCACGGTAAACAAGCTGAGGTCCGTCCCCACCCCCAACTTCCATCATGGGATAGGAGCCAGTCATCATCATGTTTTCAACTTGCTCTTTTGGTTGGTGTTCGTCTCTTCTTCGCCTTAGGTTGGATGCGGGACCACTTCCATCTGCTACGGGAGGTTGCAAGGGATCAGTTCCAGCTGCACCCTCACCATCAGGTGGTCGCTGTTGGCCTTGGACGTCTTACCCGTCGTTATTCCCCCCACCAGCGTTTCCAGCCCCATCAGCTCTTCTGGGTGGTTGGTAGTCATCATCTGTTGTCAGGGACCAGGCAGTTTTTTGTTGAAAAAGTTCAGGGCCTTGTCCTCCGGTTGTTGGAGCGTACGGTGGTGAGTCACTTAGGCCAGCGAGTGATGGGTAGAGGGAAGCCATGGGGTGAGGAAGTCCATCACTCTCCGTTGCATGTGGAGAAGAAAAAGAAGGAAAATGTTGAGTTAGTCTGGTCTTTATCAGTCTGGCTGCTTTTGCAGGCTTTGAATGTTCTGTCTTTAACCCTGTTGGTTTTGAACCTGTCAGATCACTTTGTTTTTTGTTCTTTTTCCCAATTTTTTGAACCACCTGGAGGGCTTTGGGGTTTGTTTTCTGATTTTGTGCTTTTGATTCATTTTTCCACAGTCTAAACGCTTGCTCGTGGTTGTGCATTGCAACATACATTTCTCTTGGTATCTTTGTCATTTTAGCTAGTTTTAATTTTTGTGCAGCTAACTTTTCTTCGAGCTACTGAATGTCATCTGGATCCAGAGACCCATTCTTTGGAAAATCAAACTCGTAAAACCATTGTGACACGTATTTAAGACAAGAATCTCCGTGTAACTTTTTCATATGGTCAGCTTCTGGCCCGCATGGAGTATAATCAAAATTTTTACTGTTACTAGTACCCATATCGTACAATTTTTGTCACCGCCGCTGCCTCTATATCTAATCAGAGGTGGGCTTGTAGATATTTCTGATTAATCTACACTCAGTTTATCGTATTTTTATCGATAAATCTTACGCTCAGTTTATCGTATTTTTATCGATAAATCTTACACGCACGTTGACTCGGTTTCCTAGTTGGAAGGAAAACCCTACTGTCCCTTTAAGGACTTCCCACTCGGCCTCTTTAGACCTTACGCTCGATGTAATTTCAGTTTTAAAACATTTCTACGTGATTACTTTTATTTGATATTTTATTTTGAAAAGATCGATAAATTTTACCTTGACTGTTTTAGTTTCAGTCTGCAGTTCTCGGGCTTGATTATAGTTGAAGCTGATCCGGTCCTCCCGGAGTCAAGACGTCCTCCCGCTCCGGAAAGTCTGGCTGGAGGTTCGGAGGTTGGTGATCAGCCTGCCGTCGTGAAGCTCCGCGAGTCCGGACGAACTTTCACTATAACCATCCTTTGCTACCAATTGTCGATGGAAAATCTTTAAGAGAAAACTGAGACTGAAACAAGCTTTAAAAAGTATAAAGTATTTAATTTCTCCTTTGCAAAGCGGATAAAGACACAGAATACAGAACACGAGGCTGTTCCGAGCTGCACTGAAGAGTGCTTCTCGAAGTCCTCCTCTTATACCTTTCTTGCACGTCATAGGGGAGTTTCACAACTTTCAATCATAGAGTAGGAAAACATCTGTGGTAGAAAAGGGCTGACAGTTGAGTTTTGCAATAACATTCTCGGAGACAGTTGGCTCATACAATAGTTTTCTTGGACACAGCTTAGCTTTAAGAAATAACATCTCCCAGAATGAGGAGGTTTCAGTCAGTCCAAGTTCTTGTTTTAACAGATGTTGAACTCAGTTTCTCAACCCACAGGCTGTTTGTCTTTCTTCTCAGGAATGTGTCTATGGCAGGCATTGTGACCACAGGGCCTCACAAGAGTGTTATCATGGCAAACATTGCAACCACAGATCATCTTGTTCAGCAGAAAAAGGAGAAGACCACAGATCATTCTATGACATGAGGAGGGAAGGAATAACATTTGGGGAGGAAGGGATAACATTGGGGAGAAACCACAGATCATTCCATGGCATTGAGGAGAGGCAGAAATAACATTCAAGGAAATGAATAACATTCTCTTTGCACATGAAGCAGAGAGTCTTCAACAGTTCATGAGTTTAGTGAGTTTGAGCAAGAAGAGTTCACTCAGTTTAAACAGAGAAGTTTCAAGCTCAGACAATATGCTTCATAAGTAATAGGATGATAAGGAAACAAACAAACAGTGTATGATTAATTTTTCTTTCCACAACACCACTCGGGTTCAGATCAGGGGGGCCGTTCCTCCCAACCACACCCTTCCAGGTCTCACTGTCATTGTTGTCTAACTTATTATGATTAAATCAGTTTCATGCTCTTAGATCATGATTTAATGTCACATTTTGGCATTGTTGGTAGGGCTTTGCTTTTATGAACATCCGGGACTAGTAGTTTGTGATTTTCAATATTTGTGTTTTGGGTGTATTTTTTTCTTCCCTTTGGTCTGTTTTTTGTGTGTTTTGTATGCAGATTGACCAACCCGGAAGCAAAGCAGTGGTGGTTCCAGTAAATCTTTAAAGTGGTGGATCTTATACATCTTTAAAGGAGTGGGTGGATAAAACTTGTAATTATGGCAGAATAAATTAAGAAATTTAAAGAGCTGGTAGCAAGCTTACGAATTGACAACAAGCAGTTGCGACAAAGGTAGGCCAGCTTAAGTGACCAGCCATCGACTTCAGGAGTACCCAATGTCCCTCCTACAGAGAGATTGATTTTTGTACCTAGCGATAGGGAATGTTTCATCTTTAGAGGAAGGACCGGCATGGGACTGAGTGAGTGGATGGAGGAAGCGGAGATGGGTATAAGAGCACAACATTTATCGGTGGCTGATCAAGCTTTGTTTTTGATGGATCATTTGGCAGGAGAAGCTCAAATTGAATTTAAGTATTGTTCTAATGCAGAGAGAGAGGACCCTGCTAGAATATTTGAAATCTTACAGGAATTATATGGCTGTGCAGACTATATCCCTTACCAAAAAGTAGTATATGCAAGTATACTTAAAGTACACTAATTTTAAACTAAAAAAATAAGAGTATACTTTCAGTTTACTTTTTAGGTACTTATCAAAAGTATACTTAGCCAAGTTTATTTTACACAATACTTGACTTATACTAAAAATAAACTAAAAGTCTAAGTATACTTAATCTATACTTCTGTTTAAACTTTTGGCCAAGATATTTTACACAAAGTATTTTCACACTGGTTTATTTTTAGTACTTCTGTTTTAAACGTTTTGTCAGTTTTTTGAAACAGCTCGAGCTGTTTTTTTATATTGTTGTATATATATATATATATATATATATATATATATAGTATATTATATATATATATAGTATATATTATATATATATATANTAGGGGCTCTGCTAGCATTAGCATTAGCATCTCGCGAGACAACGTTACCTCTCAACGAGAGATATTGCGGGAGTTTAATATCGCGAGATCTCGTACAACGAGATCTCGTTACACCCCTAACCGGTAGTCATCAAAATATGTTGCAAAGGCCAAAACAACAACAACAACAACAAAAACCCAGCCAGCTTCACATGCAGATTTCCCAGCAGGCCTTCAACACTCTTTCCAACCAAAATTACACCTTTATCCATCCACTTCCACCTGCATCCCACTCCACCACTTTTATGTGCTTTCTTCATGTCTCCAAATCTCTTTTTATTGAGCTTTTATCAAGGCTTTCATCACTTTTCATAGAAAAGAGAGGGGGAGTATTCCCCTCCTTTTTGCAATGTTGCCCATTTACAGCAGAGAATTGGCGCAATTTCCGATCTTTCTAGTATTCTTTCCTGACAGTCACATTAGCATGTCATTACTGGGGCTTTCTCTGCCCTCCCAGTGGATCTGATGCTCTGAGGACCATCCACTAGAGCGACAAAGGGCACCAGCTGCACCCACTTCCCCTCATCCATCTCTTTTTCTCTGCTCATCTCTGTCTTTTCTCTCCATTCGATGCTTGGCCTGACTTGGAGACATCCTGACATTCTCTGTAGGCTTTGCTTGGCTGGCAGCCAAGACTCTGGCAACATGGCATCCGATGAGGAAATGTTTTTCCCATTTCAATCCGACCTTTTCAGATTTTTGTTTTTAGTTGTAAATGATATGTTAACAATACATGTGATTAGACTCATTTTGTTGACAGTACAAGAAGATTTTAACCACTCAAAAAAAAAATGGCATGGCTTGGTCTGGGAGTTGCAGGACTGCCTGACTCTGCGATCTCTGCTTGGTTGTAAGAGCAGGTTTGGGACCAATAACTGAGTCAGCCAAAACATATAGATGTGTTTGAGAGTGGCTGAGCCAAGATGTAATGAATGGAGTCAAAGCAAAACTCCCTGTTGGCATGATAACTGTTAAAGCCTTTATTGGTGAAACTCTCTAAATGCCAACTAACCATTGCAACACCCCCACCCACCTCATACCATCACCACCTTGTTGTATTTATAGCCAGTATTTTAAAAGTTGTTGCTAAAACATCCTTTAAAACCTTTAAAATACCTTTTAGGTCTCAGCAAATTAACTTACAGCATGACAGAAACTTCTCTAACCATTGAAAGTTAACTATAGTTGCTATCAAATACTTGATAACACCACGACCCTCAAGAATCCTGAGGGTCATGCATGTTTTTGGTCTGTGGGAGGAAAATGGAGTACTCAGAGAAAACCCATGCAAGCATGAGAAGAATGCACACTCCACACAGAAAGACCCCTGGTTGAATCCAAGACAGACTTGCTTTGAGGCAACAGTGCTAACCACTGAGCCATTGTGCTGCAACTTTTGAATGTATAGAACACGTCTTTGGAAATTCAAGATTTCACTAAATAATCCCAAATTTGTCCAATTTAGGAATCATGGTTCTGAACTTTCTATAGACCAATATGTGTCAGTGAAGCTCCTCAAAAATATTTAATATGAAAAGGAAATTTTGGAACATTTGCACTAATTTTGAATACTATACTTCAGAAATCTCCAAAGCAAGGAGTTGAATTTAAATGACAGCTTTACTTGCAAGCACAGAAGGACAACCTGATTCAATCCTTCCATAATTCCAACAGAACTAAGCTCCATTGTGGAAACCAACCAGTCCATCTTTGGACTGACTTAAAGCTCAAAGGAAAAAAAAAATCCATCTTTTCTAAACCATTCTGACCAGTCACATCTCCATGTGTGAATATGTCACACATCAAATTCTGGAATGGGGGACCTTATAATCCTTTTTTAATCCCTAATCCTTAATATGTCCAATCCATAACCTGACTGACCTACCATGTTAGAGGAGGCTGATGAGATCAGTGTTAAAGTTAGACATGTAGGAACTCACTTTATTCTGTGTAGTTATAAAGGTTCTTTTGTCAGCCACATGTGAAGCCTTAGGGGCTGTTTTAGGTGCTACATTATCTGTACCTGTATAATTATGTATCTGTAATTATACATTCATACCAATAAGACCTGTCTCAGATTCAGATAGATTTATGTTGTTTATTTAAAAAAAAGAAAAACTCCACAATTTCTATTTTCTACATCTCAATTCCCTAGGACTACTGCAAGAACAACACAATGCTTTTCCAAACTTTTCTGTTCAAATACTGAGCTGCTTTTAAAGTTATGTTCATCTTCTTTTTCATAAAGATATATGTGCCTCAACAAGAAGCAATACTATGTGCAAAACCTTCTGCAAGTCATATTTTTGGCATAAGCAAAAATATATGTGTATTGTTCAGAAGTTCAGATTCGTGACCTTAGAGAAAACCAA
Organism: Garcialebias charrua; assembly: GCA_038048925.1. NCBI lineage: Eukaryota > Metazoa > Chordata > Actinopteri > Cyprinodontiformes > Rivulidae > Garcialebias > Garcialebias charrua. Next base: position 29,966 of record JBBPBX010008877.1, read on the forward strand.
CAGTGGTGGGATGTAACTAAGTACAAGTACTTTGTTACTGTACTTAAGTATGTTTTTCATGTATCTGTACTTTCCTTAAGTAGAACTAAATGTGGGTAATTTTACTCCACTACATTTTACATGATGTATCTGTACTTTCTACTACACTACATTTCTAAAATGTGTTGAGTTACAAGTTACATTCACGTTGCAGTTTTTTGATTTGTCAAGAAACAAGAAATTCTTGCTGCAATATTAAAATGTGTCAGTTCATGGGATGTAAGGAGACAAGAGATGTCTCTAAATGTCTCGACTCTCGGGTCCAACTTTTGAAAATGGTGTCAGGAAGTAAAAATATTTATTGTTGGTCGATTAAGGTTGACTAGACAGTATTTTAACTAGAGTTGATGACAAACTGGAGTTGAAGTGATCAGTGCCTAATGTGTCTAATACTCCTTTTTTTCAAACAGAAAACTTTTACTTCAATGTGCTTACTGCAGTTAAAATGATTCATTGGTTTTATCTTGTGTTAAATACAAACTTTCAAAGGTAAAGTCATTCCTTATTATTCTTATTTTGCTTAATGACATTTAACTCTGCATGTCATCCCTGAAAATCTGACGCACAGAATCACAAGTCCAAGTGTGAATGGTGTCAAAGAGTAAACATTATAAAAACATGTATTATCTGCAGCATTGTTCATTAAAATGTATCAACACTATTTATGTAATACAGAAAATACACACACAGTACGCCCACTTAATGGTATTGTAGAACATTGCATTAGGCAATACATTCAGCAAGTACTTTTACTTTAATACTTTAAGTATTTTTTAAAGCAAGTACTTATTTACTTTTACTTAAGTAAAAATATTAATATGGTACTTCTACTTTTACTAGAGTACATTTTTGTCTGTTTATTTGTACTTTTACTTAAGTACAGTGTTTGGGTACTTTCTCCACCACTGAAAACCAAAGTACTGTATGTCGCTGTTATGTCTTGAAGTTTCTAAGATGGGATGGACATGACTTGAACTGATGAGAGCGATGCCTCCATGGCAGGGACATTAACTTGTTTATCTCCCTGCTGGTGACGGCAGGAAGAGAAAAAAGTTTCAAGCTTGGTTGCTCATTGTGAGTCAGTGAGATAGAGCCAGAGACACGGCAAAACAAAAGGCAGCCAGATAAATTTGCATGGTGCTCAATTATACATTAGCGAACATCACTTGGCAATCTGTTCATATCAATTTAATTGGATTTTAATACTGCCTGTGATCTTGTTTCCTAATTAACAGCAGCGGCTGGCAATAAAGCAGAAGCATGCACCCAGCAACACCTTTGATCCAGGCCATATGGACTTGCTTGGAGCTCATTGGTAGGGGGAGAGAAAAATATCAGTCACCTAAATATGGGTCCATGACAAGCCAGTGGATGTGTTTGTGTTTGTGTGTGTGATCTGTTGGTCCTTGTCTTTGTTTGGCCCTCTGTGTGCCCATACATGTGTGAATGTATGTTTTTTTTCCTCATATCGGGTTTGCATTTTTTTGTTTCTGTCCATGTGTGCATGCACATGTGTATCTATTTGTCGGACATGACAGTTTGTGTGCGTGTAAGTGTATGCGCCTTCCAGGGGGTGGAGGGATCAACACAACCCCCAGATGGCGGATATCGCTCCTGCCTTGCGCCTTCATTGATTAATTTCTTCCCTGATTGGTTGTGATTACTGATAAATAAAACATGATCTGGGGATCAGATGCAAATCAGCTCTGGGGGGGCTGCAGAGGGGGGTTGTTGATTGCTTTTCTAAAATCTGTTTATTTCTTGCCCCGCTGCCCTCAACTCTGGATTAGAGGGCATAAAAGAGGCAGAACTTTTATTTATTTTTATTTTTATTTTGCAGGAACACATGCTCTGAGTCAGCCTCTTTGTTCAGGTTCTTCACACTTTGATTTATTATACAATAAGTTAATCAAAAAATCAATTAGGATGGCATTACTGATAGTCTGCTGCACCTAATAAAATAAAACAATAACATAATTTTATCCTAAAATTAATAGTGGGTTTGGTAAATTTGCTGAATATTTTAGTATTGAGGAGGGGAAAATTCATTTGAATCACTTCGGTCAAAAGCAAACTGTAGAAGCAAAAACACTTGATGACCTTTCTTAACTTGTATGCCATTGTTTATTTAGGTTCAGTCATTTATATTGGTTTTAGCTTTACTATTTATTTGGTTTAAACATGAAGCAGCCTGGTTATGTTTAAAACAAAAACATATTAAAAAATAATCTATTTGGCAATAACAGCATTTATAAAGACGAAGCTGTGTAATTATATTGTTTCAAAATACAGCAAGTACATATTAAACAGTTATCTATATATCTATATATATATACACTGTATATCTATCTATCTATCTATCTATCTATCTATCTATCTATCTATCTATCTATCTATCTATCTATCTATCTATCTATCTATCTATCTATCTATCTATCTATCTATCTATCTATCTATCTATCTATCTATCTATCTATCTATCTATCTATCTATCTATCTATCTATCTATCTATCTATCTATCTATCTATCTATCTATCTATCTATCTATCTATCTATCTATCTATCTATCTATCTATCTATCTATCTACAGTATTTTCTGGTGTATAGGTCGCACCTGTGTATAGGTCGCACCATCCAATTATTGCCAAAGAATTGGAAAAATCCCTAGATAGGTCGCACTGGTGTATAGGTCGCACCTACGTTTAGCTCTGCTGCAAATGTCTGCCACAGGAGCGCACAGCAAGGCTTTTAAGAAGATTAACACTTAAAAACAATTGTTTGTTTGATAAAAATTATAGCAAATATGTGTCTGAGCTGAACTTTTCCTTAATAAATGAACGTAATTGTGAAATGAGCTGGATTTAAAAATTTGTTTAGCGGAAAGTGATAAAAAGCCATATATAGGTCGCACCTGTGTATAGGTCGCAGGCCTTGAAAAAACCATAAAAAGGTGCGACCTATACACCGGAAAATACGGTATATATATATATA
>JBBPBX010008877.1:47423-61403 GCA_038048925.1 Garcialebias charrua
ATAAATACATATATACATATGTACATATATGTATATATGTGTATACACACATATATGTATATATGTATATACACACACACACACACATTATATTAACTTATAACTTATTGCGGGGCTTCAAGTTTCCCCCATGATAAACGAGGGACTACTGTATTACCCCATCGGTTGTTCAGATAAATTAAATAGAAATTGAAGTGCAGGAGGCAAATCAGTAAAAATATAAAAATAAAATAAATAAATAACATTAATTTTATTTTTATTTTTTATAGAAGTTTATAGTGGCGGCATGGTGGCTCAGTTGGTAGAGCCACCACTCAACGAGAAGGTCACCAGAAGACTCCCTGCCGAGGGCCTTTCTTGGTGGAGTTTGCATGTTCTGTACAAAATGCTGCTGCACGATTTTTGACTGGTACAGGCAGACGTGAGCACATCACTCCAGTTTTAATGTCCCTTCATTGGCTTCCTGTCCAGTTTCGAATCCATTTTAAAGTTTTATTGTTTGTTTTTAAGTCTTTGAACGGTTTTAGTCCCTCTTATCTGTCTGAACTGCTTCAACTTTATGTGCCATCACGTGCTCTCAGATCCGCTGACCAGATGCTTTTAGCAGTCCCAAAAACCTTTTATAAGACCAGAGGAGACAGAGCATTTTCAGCTCTGGCTCCTAAATTGTGGAACGAGCTGCCACTGAAGGTCAGGCAGGCCCCATCAATATCTGTTTTTAAAACTCGTTTAAAAACACATATGTTTTCATTGGCTTTTAAACCAGAATGAGTTCACATCTCTGTTTTAATGTTGTATTATTTTACTTGTGATGTTCCGATATTTATATGATTGAGATTGATTGTTTTTATTGTTTTGTGCTTGTTTTTATTCTTGTACAGCACTTCGGACGGCTGCTGCTGTATTTTTAAGTGCTTTATAAATAAACTGGTATGGTATGGTATGGTTCTCTCCGTGCATGTGTTTGTTTTCTCCGGGTTCTCAGGTTTACACCCACAGACCAAAAACATGCATGTTAAGGCCGAGATACACCTGTGCGTCCTCACGATACGCCTATACGCAGCGTACGTACGTCAAGGCAAAAGCGTAGCCCCGTGTAGCCCCTCAGGGCACCTACGCGCAAAGCTTTTTTTTTACGTCCGCGTGCGCAATACGCGGTGTCTGACCATAAACTTCCCCGGCGCCGGACTGTTTTGTATGTTACACAAATGAAATAAATTCCCCTTCTTTATCGCTGATCGGGCCTTTTCTTTTGTTTTTTTGCCTAAAGTCAAGTAATCACTTCTTCCTCCGTTCACTCCATGAATGAAATGAATGAATTCAGGTCCTACCTGGGTGCGCAATGTTTTAAATATCCCTGGTGGGCTGTGTGCTGCAGGAAAAGCACTCCCTGTTATTATTTTTATTTCTGAGAGAACTTTTTATAACATATATAGTAGAAACACCGCATGAACACCGCCGCGGTCTTCAGCGAGCTACATGAGCTGGCTGTCAATCATTTCAGTAGGCGTGTCAGCAAGTGACCAATCAGCGAGCTCAGTTGAGTCCCCTCCGTGCGCAGCTGCTCATATTACAACAAGGAGAACGCGAGCGTTTGAAAGCTGAAGTATAGCAGCAAAACACATGCGCACAAAATGCGCGCGTAGAGTGGCGTACCTGAGGACGCTGAGGTGTATTTCAGGCTTTAGGCTGATTGGTAACTCTAAATTGTCTCTAGGAAAGACTGGATAGTTGTTTGTCTCATATGTCTCCATTTGTCCCTGTTTTAGACTTGTGACCTGTCCAGGGTGTGCCCCACCTCTCACCCAGTGATTGCTTGACATGGGCACCAGTGACCCCTGTGACCTGAAAAGGAAGAAGTGGGTAAAATATAATGGATGGATGGTTTATTACAGTACTTTATTTCATTTAAAAAGTATAGTTCTGAGTTTCAAGTTTTGATTAAAAGGAAAGTAAGGAACTGTATGCAACCTGTTTTAAATGAACTTCAAAAATACATACCGGTACAAGAAAAAATGTTCAAAGCAAAAGAAAAATATAAACTTTAGATCATAATATTGGTTTTTATGGTAAAAGTAAGGAGTCTTTTTTTTTTCAAAAAGCTATAAAACAAACACTATAAGAATGCAATATAGACACAGATCCCATAAAAAGTTAAAGAACAACAGAGTGTGTTGTGTGTGAGTCTCATTGGATTAAAGGGCTATTGTTCAGAGGTAAGAGCCCTGGGGGCTTTCATTTGGGGACGACTTAGGGTCTTTTCTTTGCAAATTAAATTATTCCTCTCTGCCGGAATGTGAGATTTTCATAAGCACACTGTTTTCTCTCTATCAACCACGCACAGCTCCATATTTCTGTTTGCTGCGTATAAGCAGTATAATCATAGGTATGTCTGTAGCTCTGCACTTTGGAACCTCTCCATACAAGCATGTATCTTCCAAGTGGAAATGGAAAATCTCTGTGCTTTTTATCAACATGTAGATTAGAATATACAGAGTGTCTCAGCCCACAGCTGAATGCAGTTTTTAGAGGATCACTCATACGGTGAAGCTATGAAAACACTGTTAGGAACTGGCTGCTGATATGAATCCAGTGCGGCAAACACAGGCTCCTGGACTTCTGAACTGAAATGGGCACAAACTTATCAAATGCTCAACAACCTCTCAACACCATTCATTTCTGTTCAAATTAAATGTTTATCTCTTTTCAGTGCCATCTTTACCACTGTCACAAATTCCATCTTGAGATAATAAAAAAACTCCATATATGTAGCAACAAAAAAGTTAAATCATGTCATCTGGACCAGTTTCTTTAATTGAGAAACGTTTCGTCCCCCATCCGGAGTACTTCGTCAGTCTGCTGCCTGCCAACCAGATCTGTCCTATAAGTAGCCTTTTTCTCAACCACTTTGGCCTTGGTGGTCCTCAGGCTGTTTCTGCGAGTAGCAAGTTTGCCATCTGGCTTAAAACATTTGATTGTAGTACATGATGACTGATTGTTGTTTTGGATGGGTGTGCTCTGTTTGCATGTGTTAAAATCCTACTTCTGAGGTTCCAACAGGAGGTTGGCTTGAACCACAGCAATGAAGACGACTTATGGGACATATCTGGTTGGCAGGCCACAGACTGATGAAGTCCTCTGGATGGGGGACAAAACGTTTTTCACTCAAAGAAACTGGTCCAGATGCCAATATGCTGCCTGCATAAAAATAAAAAGCACTGTGAGCTTGCTATGGAAACTTTGAGCAAGCTCAAAACCTGCTATGACATTTTCAAGTCATGGGAGTCTTCAGGAGGATTTTGTTAGGCTGATTGGTAACTCTAAATTGACCCTAGGTGTGGTGTGAGTGAGAGAGTGAATGGTTGTTTGGTGTGAGTGAGACAGGTCCCTCTTGTAAATGAGTCCCCGTGACTCAACGAGGCTAGCCTGTATAAATAAAGGTTGAATGAATGAAAGTTGAATACCTTACGCTTTGCAAAGATCATTGGCATGTGGCAGTTTAAAAAAAAATCATAGTTTGTTATGCACTTTGAAAGGGACCACAGACTTCAGTATACAACATTTTAATGCTTTTAAACAAAGATCGACGTAATTTTTGATGAGACACATTCAATTACATCAAACAAAAACGGCTGTTGCAACAACATGTTTTAAACACAAAAATACATTTGTGAATGTATTAATACAAGATTAGGTAACACGTTTTCATTTAAAAGATGGCCTTGTTTGAAGAGTGACTTATACATATGTAATTCAATTCAATTCAGTTTACTTATATAGCGCAAATTCACAACAAAGTTGTCTCAGGGCACTTTGCAGAAGCATTCACATACATAGAAAAGCCAATTACCTGTAGTTCTATATCTAAGGAATCCCCAATGTACCCCTTTAAACTCCTCCCAGATGATTAAAAATGTTGGAGCATCACAACTCCTCAGTGTGAAGGAAAAACAAAACAAAGAAAGGAAGCTAAAATGCGGTAGAAAAGGGTTCAATGAGATATGATCTTAACTACTGCCATGACTTGCCATCTGAACAAAGAAAGAACATAATTTTCAATGTTTTTTTTTAATCATCACTTAACTGTTTAAACCATTTTAGGACATTCTATGAGAAGAAAGTTGTTTAAAGTTTTCAAATGGGCCCAAATGTTCTAGAATTGTGCCGCTCAAGGTGGCTGCATGTTTGGAGTAGCTCTCTTACTTTCATTCTGAGATTTTGCTTTTGAAAACTTTAATTTCTCTTTTTTCTGGATGTTAATCACTTTTTGCGGATGATTACTTCCTCTCGTACCAGATGCTGTTACCCTGGAAAGATTGTTTTAAAATACCGTATTTTCCGGACTATAGGTCGCAGTTTTTTGCCTAATTTGCATGCCCTGCGACTAATAGAGAGGTGAGACTTGTTTATGGATTTTTCCCCCGACCGTTCCCAGCTCATGTGTCCATCCGATAAAAGCCTCCTCTACTCGAACTACGAAACCACAGGACAGATTTTCTTTAAACTTACAGAGCGTATTACTTGGTGGTCATTTACAAACTGTGAACTGTATGAGACATTTGAGCTAAAATTCGATTTATTTATAATTTATTTTCGCAAGGCACGCAACGGATTGGAAGAAGTCAAAGCGAAACAATTTAAATCCAGCAGATTTGACCATTTCGTGAATTTATTAAGGAACAGTTAAGCTCAGGAACCCTTGTGCTATAATGTCAGTTAAGAAATATATTTTTAAGCGTTTATTTAGCTAAATTTTAAAGAAATAAAGCTGTCCCACCCGTGCACGTGGCAAAACTACTTTTTTAATTCCAGCTGATTTGACAATTGCGTTCATTTATTAAGGAACAGTTAAGCTCAGGAACCCTTGTGCTATAATGTTAGCTAAGAAATATATATATTTTAAGCGTTTATTTTGCTAAATTTTAAAGAAATAAAGCTGTCCCAGCTGTGCGCGTGCACGCGGCGAAAATACTTTTTAAAATCCAGCTGATTTGACATTTGCGTTCATTTATTAAGGAAAGGTTAAGCTAAGACACATCTTTGCTATAATTTTCAGCAAAGAAATAATTGTTTTTACCGTGTTAATCTTGTAAAGTCCATCCATGCTCGCTCGCTTCTGTGGCCGTCATTTTAATCAGGGCAAATGAGGTGCTGACGCGTCGCGTAGCGGTGATGCGTAATAGATGCGACCTAAATAAAGGTGTGATCTGTTTATGGATTTTTCCAATTTATTGCCAATAATTGGACGAAGCGACCTATAGAAAGGTGCGAGCTATCAGGCGGAAATTATGGTACCTGAACTACAGCCCCAAATCCCAAATGAGTTAAAAAAGGAGGTGCCATGGATGCATTCCTCTCTACCTGGAGGAAGCGCTCGAGTGTCTGACGGCAGAGAACTTGGACGTAGCGGGAAACGTGGACCTTGACAACGGGAAGATCGCGATCATCCCCCGGCACCTGAAGTTAAGTCTGCAGCGATGAGGCGCTTGGCAGACTGCTGTGAGAAATGGCATCGGTCAGGGAGGAGTTTTGTCTGGTAGTCAGAAAGTCCTGCGGCCCAAGAGAGGTCTGCTGGGTCTAGGTGGACAGATCAGCATCTGCAGCCAGTTTCTTCAGATCTGCTGTGGGACAGATTGCTGCAGATCCTTCCTGCCCAAAGCCATCAGCATCTACAACATCTCTTAAAGCTTCAGTATGTAGCTTTTTTTATGAACATATTTCTTCACTCTGTCACTACCTCCTGACAGACTGATATTAGCCAGGTAATCTCTGAAAAAAAATAAAAAAAAAATATTGTCCCCTTGCTTCTCCAGGTGGTAAATAAGCATTTCTAAAAAGAAAAGGTGACCCGCCATTTTCCAGCCAATAAAAACAGAGTTTGTAACCAGCCAATAAAAACAGAGCTTGAATTTGAATCAGCCAATAAAAACAGAGCTTGAATTTGAAATTCAACAGACCACAAGGGGGCAGAGCCACATATGGCTCTGAGGGGGAGGGATCAGAATGCTTTGCCTGTTGAAAATATTTCTAAGTGCTGCAGTTCTACAGAAACTGCATACTGAACCTTTAATGAAACCAGGATGATGAGATAGAACAACAATTAATTTCTCCTTGGGATCAATAAAGTATTTTTGAATTTAATTGTAAAACTATCAAACAAAACTAAATATGCAATTTTATCAGTGGAATAACTTCTATTTTTATATACATCAATATTCCATACCATACCAAAATTTCAGAGAGTAGCTCCAGAATTGTTGAAAACATGAATTCTAGGAGGTATACCAAAAAATTCTTACTCAAATACATATATTTATGTATTATATTGTGCATAAATGGCACTTTGAAGCATGTTCCCTTTGAAACATGACTTGGCTGAGCTGCTGTTCAGTTCGCGGGACATTCAAAACTCCTTCTTATTGCATCGCCTCATTGTTTTGATGTACAGCAGATGGAGGAAATATGGCTCGGCTAACGTCGTCAGTAAACAAGGCAGTAAATCAGGCAGCCAGCAGAAGCGGCAGAGACTGAGACGCAACAGGATTGAGTTTGAGACCAGAGGCAACTGGACTTGAGTCTTGATGCGAGCGCAGTGCTTTGAGCTCCAGGACTGATAAGGACGACCAGCTCAGTGGCTGGTTTCTTCTGCTGACAGACAGCCGCAGATAGGAGGATATGTGCTGGGCTTCAGCTGATGGGATTCGGGTCTAGAGGTACGTGCACATGTATGTGTTTGCTGGTTTTTAAAGTTCTTGGTACCGGTAAATATAACATCTATCCCGTCAACACTTCAGCCAAAAAGTTCAGAACTTTATGAAAAAGTTAAAACTGATGTTTTGATACAACTTCGTTCACTTCATCCCCCGGGATGAACGGCTGTCTTCCGTAGCAAAAGGTGCTACGTTATTTTTTAAACTGTTTGACAAATGGTTGATAAGCTCGTCACGTTTTTGTTTTGAATCATTTATTCATCATTGTCAGATTTTATTTTAGCAGTGCTTTGCCAAATGCTTTTTGAAGGATGTGTGTATTCTTGAATGCATATGTGTATATTATATTCTGAAACAAGTCCTGCTGATGACTGTAACATATTACCTCCAGTTTTTAGGATGACCTCATTTGTAGAATGGGTTCATTGTTGCTTGTGTGCAGTTAAAGACAATAAACATTGATATCTAACTGGTAATATTTATAATCTTAAGAGTGACATAAAGCATATTTAACAAAAATATCTATCTAATGTTCACACTAAACTAGACTTCTAAGAAATTAAATTCTTAATTTTAGGAACTTTCGACCATGTTTTTGTCAAGTTACATCACAATAAATTGTTTCTTATAGTTTAGCCTGAGTGATAAATCATCTAATGAGTTGACCAAATCCTATGCACTTTACAGGCATCACATTCGTTACTATTCTACCTTCACCTGATTTCACAGTTTCAGATTTGATGCTGATTAAAAAAATACAAAGCTATAGCTTTTTTTTAGGTTTTATAAGGTTTATGTGGTCTAAATAAAGAACTTGGCCTTCATGCTGGTGTCGTTTCTGATTTTTTTATGCAGACAAAACTGAATATCACCTGCTCTCAGCTCTTGTGGTTTGAGTGTTCTCTGTGTGTGGTTCAGCTTTGTATAAAAATTAAAACTATATATTTAATCTGCACTTATTTTTAGATTACATATATTTTGTTTTTAGGTAAATTGGACAGCTGCTTGAAGACTGGTTTATATTTTTCTAAAATCTTATGTTATAAATGGATTCAGCTTAAAACATTTTATCCGTTGACTTTACACATAATTTAAGAGGAACTTCTAATTTTAGATTAGGGATATTAAGAATTTTTTAGTTTTGGTTTTTAATGTTTCAGAACAATTTGTTTTGTTGATCTTTGCTGCCACCTGCTGGTTATTTTTGGACCTGCCCTCTAATCGTTTTTGAAAACTGACAAAGATTACTGTATTTCTCAAGTTTTACAAGTCAACTTTCAACATGGCAATTTCAAAATCAAGTAAAATGGCCACATGAATGAGTCAATTTTATACCCATAAAATGTAACAAAAATCAGCTTTTTTCATTCATTCAACCTTAGACAGGTTAATCCCACTGAGGCTCAGGGACTCATTTACAAGAGAGACCTGATTTTAACATGTGATGACAACAGTGGTTAACAACAACAACAAAAGACAGTCATAAAAGAGGCATACAGATTAAAAAATATATATTCTTTTTTAATAAAGTAAAATGGCAACCAAAAGCACAGTCAAAAGAAAAAAAAGTTGAGAAAAAACAGCTATCAAAAAGTCTTTAAGGCTTTATATTCTTGCTTCAAGGGTTATTAAAGTTGAACATGAACAACTCAAAATGTTTGGTTACCTGAAATTTTACAAACTGACAAAGTTTGTTATAGGCATGCTGTGTTTAATTCATCCTTTAATTTCAAACATCTATTTTAATTTAAACTATACTCGCAGTCCAATAATGTCACATGTTCTCAGTTGTAAATCCAGAAATGTATATTCTTGCAACTTTTCAGAGTTCAAAATGACCCACAAGGAATCAAATGTGACGTAGTTAAAACTTTTCTGGAAGTAAAATTCATTCATTCATTCATTCAGCCTTTATTTAGTCAGGTAAATCTTATTGAGGCTCGAGGGCTCATTTACGAAAGTGACCTGCTACAAACTAAAGAATGATGAACAGCAATTGTACAAGTACATTAAACAATAGACAAAAGAAAAAGTAGCAAAAACTAGCAAACATTATAAGGTAGATGTACAAAATCAAAAAACAGGAACAAATCTGCATTGTTTTTTGCCAGGATTCCAACAGATTTAGGTAAATTAGGTAAATTGAGGGAATATTGCATGAATAAATAATATTTATATTACATCCTGTCAGTCTTGTTTTTATTTCCCACATGAGAAGGTTAAATCATTTCATCTGAACAAGATCAGCCTCTCTGCAGTGAGGCTGATCAGACACCAGGGGGCAACATTCCCCGAGCCGCATGCAAGTGGAGCGTTGCGTCAGACAGCGAGCAGATTATTTTTATTTTTTTTGTAGTGTGATTCCATGTAGAGAAGTCCTATAGAGAAATTGACATTAAATTATAAAAAGGATCTGTAAAGACATGACTTTTTTGCAGCACGTCTTTACACTTTTCACTCAGCTTTATCCACGTGTGTTCATAACACCGGCAGGATATCAGATTTCCGGTGTTGACCGCTCCGTGGACGGACTCAAACAGCGAAGATATTCCGTCAACTATCCATCCATACATCCCAGACACATACGAGAAAATTGTAAGGTGGTCTTCCGCACGGGCCAGGACTATTTTCTCTGGAAATTAAAAACCCAAACAGCGATCTACGACACAACGTTTCTTTAGCTTAGCATAAATGTGTTGAATCACGAGGCGCGACTGAGCGCGGATGATGACGTCATGCAGCTGGAAGATTTCCCATCATGCATCACGTTCTTCAACTGCTAAAACAGCTAATAATAAACAAAAAAAACAAGAATTTAAGCTGTGCAAAACTATTCAGTCTTTCTGTTTTTTATAATAATTTCAGGCTATATTGAATTTGAAGCCAGAATTTTTCCACATTGCAACCGTGAGTGAAAACCGTAGTGGTTCAGGCCCACATAAAAGACGATGAGCGTCATTCCCTCGTAATCAGATGGCATCCTGCGTGGCCGTCTCCAAGGTGGGTGAAGGTGGGTCATCTGCTTGGAGGCAGAGTAGACTGTGCATCCGTTCTGTTCACCCATTTGGAGGAGGAGAGCCTCAAACCCGGTGCATGTGATTCACAGCCCGTGAGGTGTGAACAAATGTTAACAGAAGCACAGTCTAATCTGGCCAGCCCTTGCACCTGCTCATTGTGTTCACCCATTTGGAGGAGGAGAGCCTCAAACCCGGTGCATGTGATTCACAGCCCGTGAGGTGTGAACAAATGTTAACAGAAGCACAGTCTAATCTGGCCAGCCCTTGCACCTGCTCATTGTGTTCATGAGGTCACCAATCATGAGATGGTTGGTGTGCAGCTGCGCCTGCATGGACATGGTGGACAGATGCAAGGTCCCAAAAGGATGCAGGCTGCTGTCTGAGGTCACACGCACGCACACACACATACACACACATACACACACACGGAAGAGAAGAATACAGTACAGGAAACCCTCGAGTTACGTCACCTGCGACCTACGGTAACGCGGACTTAACGATTTGCCTCTTTGAAAGAATGCCGTCGACATATGACCGAAGAAACGGACTTACGACAGAAGTACATTAGAAGTATATAATCGAGATACGGCAAAAAAAGTGCGACACTACGGCAAGCGGCAAGGTGGGGGAGGGCTACAGTACCTTGAGTGTTCGCGCATGACAGTGGGCGTGACCCTGGAGTAGGGGTGGGCTCTCGGCGAGAGAGAGAAAAGCAAACGTACGGACTAGGCATGTAACGGTTGTAATGGGTTTACCGAACCGTTTCGGTACAGCACGTTCGGTTCGGTCCACCTGCATACCGTTTCGGTTATTTTTTCACTCATTGAACGTTAATATATGCGCCGCGGAACAAAATTTCCTGGTCGCGTTTCAGCACGGAGCTATTATCGCGACGCACGCGCAGCATTATTAGCCATTAGCTGCTCGCTCCGGTCTCCTGTTTGTGAACGTTATGGCTTTCTTGTTAAAAGACGAGCGCACACGCAGCTTGTGTGGACATTCATGAAGACTCTGCAGCAGCTGCGTGAGCTCTCTGCGCGCGCTGGAAACTACGTCATCGGAATGTGAACAGAAACATCAGCTGTTGCAGAAACACCGCTAAAAGCAGCTGCTTTTAAACAACTTTTATCAGGTAATCAGAGCGGTCCAGAGCAATAACACAAACTGTATGAGTTTTTAAAGATCTGAATCTAGTCTGAATGTTTTTTATGCGCAGTTGATCCTTGCTATGAGACATCCATCACGTCAACACTTCAGTCAAAAAGTTCAGCTCTTTATGAAAAAACTCAAACTGATTGTGAACAAGTCCTGGAGCTGATTTAAGCCCTGCCCTGATGATGAGTGGGAGATTCAACCGTTCAAGAGGTAATAATAAATTCAATTTATACCGCACTTTTCATTAATAAAAATCTCAAAGTGCTACAACAATAAAACAAGTGATAAAATCAAATAAAATCAATAATGATATCAACTAAGATTAAAGACAGAATCATGTGGAGGCAGAATAGGCCTGCTTAATAAATAAATAAATAATTAAAACAAGTGATAAAATCAAGTAAAATCAATAATACTATCAACCAAGATCAAAGATAAAATCATGTGGAGGCAGAATAGGCTTGCTTAAAAAGAAAAGTCTTTAAACCGCTTTTAAAGTCAACCAGTGACTGTGGAGCTCTCAGGTAGTCAGGGAGGGAGTTCCATAGGCGGGAGGCAGCCACACAGAATGCCCGGTCTCCCATGGTCCTTAATTTGGTTAGTGGAATGTGAAGTAGATTACTGTTCTGTGATCATAGAGACCGGGTGGATGAATATGGTGCAAGAATGTCCTTTAGATAATCTGGTGAAGTTCCGTGTAAGCATTGATGTGTAATGAGAGTCAGAGAGTCAGAGAGAGTCAGAGAGACTTTATTGTCATTTGCACCGCATGTGGTACATGTGATGAAAACGAGATTATGTACACGGGGTCCCAGTTACATCCAACAACAAATGCAAGAGAAAAACAGTAATAACATCTAGAATTAACAAAACATCAACTAGTAATACACTAAGCCTAATATAGTGGGAATAAACAGCAGCACGAACATGAGTTTGTATGAGCAGATGGTCACAGATGAACACAGATGAACACAGCAACAAGAAAACAGAGAGAGCAGTTTTGTACTGAATTCTGTAGGTGACAGGAAGCCAATGGAGGTTATGGAGAATGGGTGTAATATGTTCAAATTTACGAACTCTCAACAAAATCCTTGCTGCACTGTTTTGAATATATTGAAGCTTCTGAAGATTTTTGCCAGGGATTCCAATAAGGTATTGTTCTTTTATTATAATTATTATTTATAATTTATTATCATTTAAAATCATAATCTTATTAACTTGTTTTTTTTACCTCTGTTTTTTTATTTCCAGTATTTCCAGTTACAGAGGTAGCATGTCTCTTCCACTTCAGGGAAATCCACCAGAGATCACCTGCTGCAGCTAAGAAGTGTGTGATGACTGAACTGAACTCTGGTTGTGAGTAATGAGGACAAATACAGCCACACTACTGCTACTGGATCTGTATCTTTGTTAAAAAAAACTATACAAAAATATTTCATCATAAAAAACGGTTTTCTATTAAGAATTACTGTACTAAGATTTTAATCTAAACAATATCAACATGTGAATCAGAAGTTGAGAAGAAATTTTGAACTAAAAAAAAGATAGGTTTTTTTTTTATGATTGTGATATTTAAATGACTTGTGAGCCAATCTGTGCCTTACAGTATTCAAGTAATCTTTGGGAAACTTTGTATCAATTCTGAATTGTTCATAATCCAGTTACCTTGACTCTGAGAGCAGGAGTGAAGTGCCTCACCACAGAGAGGCTCTTATCGTAGACGTCAGAGCCCACTTTGAGATGTTCCTGCAAAGGCACAGGTCTGTAGTCTGTCTGGTAAAGCTCTGCATTCAACCAACCAGCCAGGAGGGAGAGATTGGGCAAAGTGGCGCTCATACCGATTATCTGTACACCGTCGGAAAGAGACCTGCAGAAAGCTCAATGAACACATTTTGTAAAGAAACTAAAAGGACTGCAAAAACAACGGTAGGGACACAGACCCTGTGCTGTTCTGCTTCTGTGCAATGTAGAGAATTTTGGTGAGGAGCAGTTCCAGCAGGTATCCTCTTCCAGAATCTCCAACCATGTGTAACTCATCTACCACCACCATTCCTAGCAGAAATAATACACTGAGTAACTCACATATCATATTGATTTATCATTTAGTCTGTTAGTCCATATGTGCAGTAAGAAAAATTCTTATTTACATACAAGATTTTGAAGCAAATCTTCAAACTAATTTTCTTTAAAATTGACATTTTTATATCTGTGTACAGTTGCCACAGATGTAATACCTAAGAGACCCATGCTATCTTCTTCAATGAGTCTGTTGATTAAAGAATTTGCTTTTTCTATGGTGCAAACAGCTACATCCAGCGTTGTGAAGCCTCCAGCAGCTGATGTGCTGCCCATGTAGCCCTCCACACGAATGCCAGCTTCTTCAAATACGCTCTGCAAAGAAGGAGATGCAAATAAAAATATAACGCAGAGAAGCATAAAAGTGTACAAAGCATGCATGCATTCTGTCCATCTTTTCATCACCTGAAGGTAGTGCATCTTCTCTTTGGCCACAGAAACAAATGGCAATATGAAGAGAGCTTTTCTTCTGGTCTCCAGTATGCGCTTCAGCATCAGCAGCTCTGACACCAGAGTTTTGCCAGCACTGGTGGGTGCTAATAATAATAATAATAAAGAATAAATAAATAAAAAAGAGCCAACAAAGAAAGGTTTCTGTGAATAACTTTGTAGAATAACGTTCCTTACCAGAGTACACCAGGTTCCCCCCTTGTAGCACCTGCCCCACAGTGAGACACTGAGTCTGCCACTCAAACATTTGAGTGACTCCATGTTTCTGGTAGCGCTCTAAAACGGGCTTTGGTAAACCCCAGCTGGATAACAGCAGCTTTTCAGCCTGATGGACAGGAGAACACAGGGTAACCCCTGCAGAAGAGCACAACATACAGACAACTTCACGTTCATTACTTGGGTCAAATCTGTTAGCAAAATATCCTATTAACTACTGGACAGGGTTCATGAAACTTTCACAAAATAACCATCAGATGATTAAACTGTGTAATAAATTGAACTCTAGCAGAGACAACCAGCTGACTTTAGAAAACACAAACAATTTGGTGTGCCAATAGGTTAGACTAATCCAC
>JBBPBX010008878.1:0-41896 GCA_038048925.1 Garcialebias charrua
CATTCTCTGTCATCACTGGCAGTCTGTAAAACAGGAGAAAAAGGGTGTCCAAAAGATCTGTGTGTGTGTGGGCACAAGTCAACTATCAACAAATGTCGACAGACAAACCTTGAGGATTTCTAAGACTTCATCAGCTTTCTTTTGAGAGACAATGGCATCGTCATAGAATAATAAGAATAAGAATGAATTTAATTTATAACGCACTTTTCATTAACAAAAATCTCAAAGTGTTAGAAACGACTGAACTGACGCTGGAGCCAAAAGGCATCGATGTCTCGAGGATGTAAATCTTTTTTCTTCACAGTCATCACATCACCTGTTCCACCAAACTACATAAACAGGAATTAATTAACAATAAAAAAAATTCTGAATAAAAAGGCTGAAGTACTGACTAATGACAAGAACACTACACTTACATTGGTTGTGTAGTGGTCACACATGCTTCCTCTCCTTCACCGTCTTCATCTGAGTGTTCATCTCGTACTTCTCCAAACTGGTCTTCATCTCCTTCCTGCAAACCAGAAAAATGATTACTTTTATAATTTATTTGGAGCACAAACATCTGTATGTTCCAAAGCTTTTGGGGACAAAATTTGCAATACCTTTTATCACTGAAATTCAAAGTCAGGTGAATCTTATTTTCGACGAGGGTCAGTTCGTTGTGCAGAAAGCTGTTAGAACAAAAAGGAATTTAACATCATGAAAAAAAAAACTTTACCTTAAAAAAAAAATCTTATCTGACTTTATAGCACAAGGGTTCCAAGAACTTAATAATAATAATAATTTGTCACATTTGTCATCTGTGTATGTTTCCCATACTTGACAGACGAAATTGGTCTTCTGCCTTTAACCCAACCACCACCAGGTGGTGCAGCGAGCAGCGTAGTCGCGCTCGGGGAGCTGGAGAATTAGATGTGCACTCATAGACACCCCAAGGTGTGTAGTGGCCGGGGCGCGAACCCGCGTCCTTCACGTTCCTTAATAAATTCACGCAATGGTCAAATCTTCTGGATTTAAATTGTTTCACTTTGACGTCTTCCAAATCATCTCGTGCACTGTGTGCTCAGCATATTAAAGATGTTACTGACAGGCTTTGCCCCTGTCATGTGTTTCATATTGTTTCTCACTCTCCCTCTGTTGGCTCCTTCTCATCCCTGCGCCTCCTCCCCTGTCAGATATCCCACAGGTGTTCAGTGTTTAGTTAATTACTTTGGTCTGTATTTAAGTGTGGATTCAGGTCTTTGCATTTGTCGGGTCATAGTCATTTTCTCCCTATGTCTGGTGGAGCCAAACACTTCCTCATCATTTTGTAAGTAGTTGCTGCCCTGTCAGCCTTTTGTTTTCATTATTAAAGTGTTTATTATTTTACATTCTCCGTCTCCGAGTCCTGTCCTGCCTGCACTCTGGGTTTGCTTGCTCACCGGAACCAAAGCGTGATATTATGACCCGACCAAACCGACGCAAGCCCAGCAGGCGGAACAACGGACCCGCTCGGCGGCTGCCGGACGCGGCCCCAGGTCAGGACGTGCCGACAGCCATCCGCATGTTCGGATTCCGAACAGAAAACGTCAGGAGGGATCTCAGCCCTGAAACGGAGTTCCTCTCATCCCCGCTTCTTGTTGAGGAGGAAGAACAGAGGAGGCTCGGATGCGGCCGCGCAGCTTTTCGGCCGTCTCCCTCCCCCGCCCCAACACTCGGTTCGATGTGGTCCGACTCGGACGAGGACTCGGACGAGGACATGGGATCAGATGGGTTCTGGGCGGATCCGGCACCTGCTCTCAGTCCACGTCACCACGGGACTGAACGAGTGGACATTTCCGGGTTCCAGTCCCGCCCACCGTCAACCTCTCCTCAGCTGTCAGAAAAGCCGGGGAAGTCTTCAAAGGGGAGGGCGCGTGTCAACCCATGCGCTCCTGTTGCTGGGTGCGTGGACGTCACGCGCTCCTGCACACCTGCCGTGAGGGGACAGGACGTCCGCGGCTCCAGTGGCTCCAGTGATCTGTGGGACAGATTCGTTGCAGCAGAGGAAATAATTTCCTCATACTCGGGAGCTGACAACGAGGACTCGCCGGAGGCGTGGCAGCTGTTCGAGCGGGCGTGGAGGGAGCGCTGTGTGATACGTTCACTGCTGCTCGCTCGCATACAGCCAGGTCCACCTCCCAACACACCACCTGCTGATCACAGTTTCCCATCTACATCAAATTCTCCTCTGAGCCCTCCAGAAACTGAACGTCTGAGCATCTCGCCCACAGCAGCTGAACGTCTGAACATGTCAACTGTCAGTTCAGTGGCTACAACAGTCTCACCTGTTAGCTCAGTGACAGCAGCAGTTTCAGCTGATAGCTCAGTGACAGCAGCAGTTTCAGCTGATAGCTCAGTGACAGCAGCAGTTTCAGCTGATAGCTCAGTGACAGCAGCAGTTTCAGCTGATAGCTCAGTGACAGCAGCAGTTTCAGTTGTCAGTTCAGCAGCAGTTTCACCTGTTAGCTCAGTGACAGCAGCAGTTCCATCTGTTAGTTCAGCATCAGCAGTCTCACCTGTTAGCTCAGTGACAGCAGCAGTTTCAGTTGTCAGTTCAGCAGCAGTTTCACCTGTTAGCTCAGTGACAGCAGCAGTTCCATCTGTTAGTTCAGCATCAGCAGTCTCACCTGTTAGCTCAGTGACAGCAGCAGTTCCATCTGTTAGTTCAGCATCAGCAGTCTCACCTGTTAGCTCAGTGACAGCAGCAGTTTCAGCTGTCAGTTCAGCATCAGCTGCACTAGGTCCGGCTCTGGCCCCAGCAGCTCCAAGGCTGGTCACAGTTTCAGCACCTAGGCTGGTGCCTGCTCCCAGACTGGCCCCTCCGGTACCAGCGCCCAGACTGGCTCCTCCGGTACCAGCGCCCAGACTGGCTCCTCCGGTACCAGCGCCCAGACTGGCTCCTCCTGTGCCGGCTCCCAGGCGGGTTCCAGCTCCTTCTACGTTGGGTCCTGCACCAGCCGTCGACCAACCGGGCCCATCAGAAGCAGTGTCTTTTTCTTTCTCCACAGACTCTGTTCTCGAGGTGGTCCTGGGTCCTGAGGTCCTCCCTGCTCCATCTGGAGGCCTCACTCCATGGGGGGTCCTCGTCTCTTCAGAGGTCTCCGCTCCTCTGGAGGTCTTCACCAAAGAGGTCCTCACTCCTTCAGAGGTCTCCGCTCCTCTGGAGGTCTTCACCAAAGAGGTCCTCACTCCTTCAGAGGTCTCCACTCCTCTGGAGGTCTTCACCAAAGAGGTCCTCACTCCTTCAGAGGTCTCCACTCCTCTGGAGGTCTTCACCAAAGAGGTCCTCACTCCTTCAGAGGTCTCCACTCCTCTGGAGGTCTTCACCAAAGAGGTCCTCATTCCCTCAGAGGTCTCCACTCCTCTGGAGGTCTTCACCAAAGAGGTCCTCGTTCCAGCTGGGGTCCTCGTTCCGGCTGAGGTCCTCGTTCCAGCTCCAAGACTGGTTCCAGCACCAAGATTGGTTCCTGTACCGGCACCAAGACTGGCCCTTCCGGTGCCAGCAACAAAGCTGGCTCCTACACCAGCACCAAGGCTGGGTCTTGCACCAGTTCCTGACCCATCCGGCCCATCGGAAGCAGTGTCTCTCTCTCTCTTTGTTTCCACAGACACTGGTCCAGAGGTGGTCCTGGGTGCTGAGGTCCTCACTCATCCTCCTGGGGTCCTCACTTCTTCGGAGGTCCCCACCGAGGTGGTCCTCGCTCCTCCATCAGTGGCTCTCATCCAACCGGAGGTCCTCGTCTCGTCGGGGGTCTACGTCTCAGAGGGTCCCAACGACGTCTCAGAGGGTCCCAACGACGTCTCAGAGGGTCCCAACGACGTCTCAGAGGGTCCCAACGACGTCTCAGAGGGTCCCAACGACGTCTCAGAGGGTCCCAACGACGTCTCAGAGGGTCCCAACGACGTCTCAGAGGGTCCCAACGACGTCTCAGAGGGTCCCAACGACGTCTCAGAGGGTCCCAACGACGTCTCAGAGGGTCCCAACGACGTCTCAGAGGGTCCCAACGACGTCTCAGAGGGTCCCAACGACGTCTCAGAGGGTCCCAACGACGTCTCAGAGGGTCCCAACGACGTCTCAGAGGGTCCCAACGACGTCTCAGAGGGTCCCAACGACGTCTCAGAGGGTCCCAACGACGTCTCAGAGGGTCCCAACGACGTCTCAGAGGGTCCCAACGACGTCTCAGAGGGTCCCAACGACGTCTCAGAGGGTCCCAACGACGTCTCAGAGGGTCCCAACGACGTCTCCTCGCCTCACGACGTCTCCTCGCCTCACGACGTCTCCTCGCCTCACGACGTCTCCTCGCCTCACGACGTCTCCTCGCCCAACGACGTCTCATCGCCCGTCTGGTCACCTGACGATGTCGCATCGAAGGTCTTCGTTCCACCGGGGGTCTTCGTCTCAGAGGTCCTCGTCTCACCGAAGGTCTTCGTTCCACCGGGGGTCTTCGTCTCAGAGGTCCTCGTCTCACCGAAGGTCTTCGTTCCACCGGGGGTCTTCGTCTCAGAGGTCCTCGTCTCACCGAAGGTCTTGGTTCCACCGGGGGTCTTCGTCTCAGAGGTCCTCGTCTCACCGAAGGTCTTGGTTCCACCGGGGGTCTTCGTCTCAGAGGTCCTCGTCTCACCGAAGGTCCTGGTTCCACCGGGGGTCTTCGTCTCAGAGGTCCTCGTCTCACCGGTGGTTCCCACTCCTCTGGGGGTCTTCACTCAAGAGGTCCTCGTACCACCGGAGGTCCTCGCTCTGGGGGTCTTCACTCAGGAGGTCCTCGTACCACCGGAGGTCCTCGCTCTGCTGGAAGTCCTCGTTTCGTCGGGGGGCTGCACTGCGGGGGTCCTCGTGTCTACAGTGGCTCCTCGGCCCTCCGCATCTCCTGGAGGCCTCCCTGTGCCTGGGGTTTCCTCTTATGGTGATGGGCGACCTCCTGGACGTCCTCCGGATCTGCCTGATGGTGATGGGCGACCTCCTGGACGTCCTCCGGATCTGGCTGGTGGTGTTGGCCCGCCGTCCTGCCTGTTGCCTCCCTCCGCCCGCCCTTGCTGTGTGGGGGGCCTGTCTTGTGGGTGTCGGGTGCCACCCTTGAGGGGGGGGTTATGACAGGCTTTGCCCCTGTCATGTGTTTCATATTGTTTCTCACTCTCCCTCTGTTGGCTCCTTCTCATCCCTGCGCCTCCTCCCCTGTCAGATATCCCACAGGTGTTCAGTGTTTAGTTAATTACTTTGGTCTGTATTTAAGTGTGGATTCAGGTCTTTGCATTTGTCGGGTCATAGTCATTTTCTCCCTATGTCTGGTGGAGCCAAACACTTCCTCATCATTTTGTAAGTAGTTGCTGCCCTGTCAGCCTTTTGTTTTCATTATTAAAGTGTTTATTATTTTACATTTTCCGTCTCCGAGTCCTGTCCTGCCTGCACTCTGGGTTTGCTTGCTCACCGGAACCAAAGCGTGATAGTTACTTTAAATAAAAATCTGGGATTTTGTTGTCCTGTGACATGTTCAAATCTGTTCTGCCATCTTTGTTTTGATTTTTGTGAAAACAAAGTCAAAAGATGCTTCTTGTTTGTTATTTTAAACGTTTTATTTAAAATAAACTGGAGTGCACAGAATAACTTTAAAATATGTTGTTTTACATTAAATGCAGACTAGGTTTCATCATCTATTCTGTGTAAATGTTCTGCTTGTTTTTATCACAAAGTGACTGTAATTACTCTTCGTGGCCGCTATAGAGGCGCTGTTGACGCCCGCTAGCTTAGCCTTTAGCTTAACCGTTAGCTTGCGAGTAGCATCTAACAAAATCGGATTAAAAGCAACTTACGCAAAGAGTTTTAGCCTGTATGTGATACTCACTAGAACCGCGTTCTTTTAAGAGACATACTCAATGTTATTAAACCTGTTGAGACAGGTTCTGTGATTTTTAAACGTTAAAGAAAAATCTCCGTTTGTCTTGTGGTTATGTGTTATGCACTGCGCAAATAAATTATAAATAAATCGAATTTTAGCTCAAAATTCGAATACAGCTCATAGTTTGTAAATGACCACGAAGTAATTACGTTCAAGTTTAAAGAAATTCGGCCGTGTGGTTTATGACCTACAGTACTGTATATTGCTAACAGACACTGAGCTAACAGTGAAGTGGCTAGTTCATAGCTCTGGTTCATAGGCCCTGAGCAGGAGGCTGGACTACGACAGACAGTCCGACCAGAGAAGGCTGCCGTCGGACACATGAGCTGCGACTCACTCGTGTATCTCCTAGCTGCTAAGAAGCAACTGGGGGAAAGAAACCCAGCGTACCCCCACCTTTCTTTTACCTGCGAATCTTTACTTCCACGGCACGCGATTGTCTCGAACGAAAATTTAAAATTATATTGTAGCTAGCCGCTAGCTAAGACTTATATTACTGTAGTTGGCTAGCTCTACCGTTAGCTAACACGAGCTGAGTCAATATCCAAATCGCCTGTTATAAAACATTTTGATACCAACCAACTTCATGCATTATGATTAAAAAAACATACTTACTGGTATCTGTTAAGAAGATATTTCCCAAGAGAAGCAGCAAACGCGCTCAAAAATGAGGCTCTGCGCATGTGCGATGTGTGTGTGTTCTGAGCATGCGCGTTGTGTGAGGTTCTGCGCATGCGCATGACAATTTCACCCATTTAAATTCACATAACTTCTATGTAAACCAGTCACACAAATTTATATAATATAATCTTGATTGTTTTATATCTTTTTATATCTTTGATTATTTAAACAATGTTAGTAAGTAATACTAATTACATTCAATAAAGTAGATAATTTATTAAATGATGTATATAATCTTTCATTTTAATGCATAAATATAAAAAAAATGAGTTTTTAAATAAAATCAAGTAGATTTAAATGTATAAAACTTACTTATGCCATGAATCATTTCTGTGAGTGTATTAGAGTGTGCAATGGAGAGCGTCCTGTGCTCCAGCATCAACGTGTGGCATGGAGGCTGCACAGTTGAAGAGAGGAAAGCTCTACAGAGAGTGGTGAAGGCTGCACAGAAGTCTGTTGGAGTCAGTCTCCCCACCATCACAGACATTTACACCTCCAGATGCAGGAAAAGAGCCACCTGCATCATGAAAGACCTCACTCACCCAGCACACTCACTCTTTGCCCCACTCCCCTCAGGACGGAGGTTGAGGAGCATCAAGTGTAGAACCACTAGACTGAGGAACAGCTTCTACCCTGAGGCTGTTAGACTCATGAATAAATAAAAATAAAATAAAAAATAAACACTGCAAAATATCACATCATACTGATGCTGATCTGTTTTCTTGTTGCTGTGTTCATCTGTGTTCATCTGTGACCATCTGCTCATACAAACTCATGTTCGTGCTGCTGTTTATTTCAACTATATTAGGCTTAGTGTATTACTAGTTGATGTTTTTCTTAGTTAGTTCTAGATGTTATTACTGTTTTTCTCTTTCATTTGTTGTTGGATGTAACTGGGACCCCGTGTACATAATCTCGTTTTCATCACATGTACCACATGCGGTGCAAATGACAATAAAGACTCTCTGACTCTGAATATATATATATATATATATATATATATATATATATATATATATATATATATATATATATATATATATATATATATATATATATATATATATATATATATATATATATATATATATATATATATATAATATATATATATATATATATATATATATATATATATATATATATATATATATATATATATATATATATATATATATATATATATATATATATATATATATATATATATATATATATATATATATATATATATATATATATATATATATATATATATATATATATATATATATATATATATATATATATATATATATATATATATATATATATATATATATATATATATATATATATATATATATATATATATATATATATATATATATATATATATATATATATATATATATATATATATATATATATATATATATATATATATATATATATATATGTATATATATATGTATATGTACAGTATATGCTATCAGTTACTGTGACCCAGTTTTACAATTGGAGCCTTGAAAGTTTCATAAGGCTACCATTTTCTCACATTGATTAATTAGTTCCAACAGTCCCGCCACCATCTTTTCTTGACTGTAACTCACAGAAACTGGGTGGCTCAGTCATGCCATGTACTACAGCACTTTAAAGAAATTTAACTCACGCCAAATTTCCTCACATTGGTATGGGACGGGGCAGGCAGTGACAGAGCGGGGCCTGAAGCAGTGATGTGCAGCTTAAAGTAGCTGTCACGCTGATTTGCCGGTCTGGAATCAAGGCTGTGTGCTGCGTCACCACTGATGTTATTAGAGAGCAGATTCTGGAGCTGCCTCTCAACGGGGAGTCAGCTCCTTGGGTGCAACGAGGCACAGATTTTTATTTTTTTATTTTTCCTGAGCTGATCAGGCTGACTCGTTCTTCAGACAGCCAAAGGGCAGCAACTGTGATGTGGAGAAACAGAGAAAATAATTTGTCTGTGGGCTGTTGTCGCAAAAACACTTCAAAAAAAGATTTTATAAAATTTAATGGGATCTACTGTTCAAGTGTTCTTCATTTTATTTTTAAAACTCATTTTTTGTAAGGGTTTGGTTTTAAGTCTAACTAAACCAAAGGGAGTCATCGTGTTTGCACCTGTTTTTTGAGTGATCTGTCTGTTCCTGTGCATTGGCCAAAATGATGAAGGTTGTATACCACAGATGGAGAAAGACACAGGGTATTTTACAAAAAGCTTTTAGCACATTACAAAACCAGTTTTAGTTTTTGTTGTGCTCAGATGGTCCCTATTTGAAAAATGTCAATTTTGAGACTTCAATAACTTTTCTGTCAGACGAACTGTTGTCTGTCTTAAACGTAATATTGTGTCCCTGAAATACAGACGATATTACACTTTCCTCCAATAAACTTCATCACTTTGGATTAAATTGTGTCAGAGCTGTCCTCATGTTATCTCCTTTAAAACGTTGAAACACGGCTTGAAAGAGGACCTGCATTCATCTCTCCATCCATACAGTCTTTCATTTTACAGTTATAAACCCAGTGGTTCTGTCAGAATAACTGCATGCTGTGGCAGAGTTTAATGGATTTTGGAACAACGTTCTTGGTTCTTGGCCGTTGTCCGTGGATTGTCCATAAAGGCTTTCATGTCCTGTCTCCCTCCGTGTCTCATCTACTGCCCTGTCAGCATTTTGTTTTGTTCATTTAAAATAAACTGTTAAATTACTTTTATCATCAGTTACTTTCCTGCATGGGTTCAACACATTAGACCGATCATGAAACTTTCAGTGGTTTGGATGAAAACCTCACACTTCCTTTACAAGCTTTGTCACTGATGCGTTAAAACAGGTCTCTCTTGTAAACAAGTCCTTGAGGCTCATTGAGGCTAACCTGTATAAATAAAGGTTGGACTGAGTTAGAGGTAATTTCCAAGAGCCAGATTTGCAGGGTTTTGCCTTAGCTGTTATTCTGGATTGATTAAAGGGGATTCCAATGCAACACTAAGTTCATTTTAGTTTGAAAATTAAAACAAGCCAGAACAACTCAAGCACCCCTACTTGAATAATGAAGCAGGTTGCTGTGTTCACAGCTTGTTCAATATGTGAAATCTCAATAACTGCTCAAATGCAAATTGGTGAAACAACTTATCCATTAGCTCAGTGCAAATCAGTTCAATTCTGGTTGACATGGAATAATTACAGCCAAGAAGGTTCAGAATCAGAACCACGGGAGGCTGCGGTTTCCCCTGAAATCTCACCACAGTCACTCGTGGTGGTCCCAGCAGGGGTCTTTAAAGACCCACATCCTGGCTTTTCTAATGTCCTTTTCTACATATGAAGCTCAGTATAAGCTAATTAAAAGTCAGAAACAACCCAGTCTTCATCAGTGAAGGCAGCCAGGCTCTGGATATCACATGAGCACTTTACCAAAGAAAACCCATTAAGTTTAATCAACAAGCAAGACAAGATAAGAAGTCACATTGTTACATTTGCAGTTGTACATAAACTCAAAAGTGCATTTTGAATGTTTTTCTTATTTGGAATCAAAACAACTGGTTAATATTTGGTTGTCAATTTTACATCTTTTCATGGAATAAAAACATCTCATTCGCTTGACAACCAAAAAACATGCAACTGTAAAATATGTAGCGATACAAACTTCATACAACTTTTATCAAGAGCAAAAATTATCTCAAAATCAGTAAACTTGTTTTTTTTTTTAGCATTATCAATAATCCACCTGCAGTTCCTGACAGTTTCCTTTAGGGTGGGGGGCATATGCCATCACTTATCAACGTCTTCTCTGCTGCCTGAGGATGGGAACGTTTAAAACCAGGACACATTTGTCATGTTTGTGAATTTTCAAAATCCTGGAGGTATAGTTTTATGTATCTGATTTTAAAATAATGCCTTTAATCAGGAAGTGCTGGTTTGATATTCTCTAACGTATTCCCACCAAACTGCTGCGGGGGTTCACAGGAAGGTTGTCATGTTTTGGTGCAGTGAGGGCTGAGACGTTTAACTTACTGGAGCTCCTCATGCCCCTGCAGTGTCTTACATACATAAAGATGTGCTCAGAACGAGTATTTTTAGACTTGCCACCTAGAAGAACAACTCTTTCAGTCAGGAAAATTTCAGCAGAAGAAAATGTACTTGAGGCACCGCAGCAACAAATTCATTTCCTGACTTTGCAGGCCTTGAGCGTTGGAGCTTTCCCTTTCATCAGGACCAACAACAACACAACATATTTAATTGGACTTGCTTTGAGAGAAGAACAGACAAAGAAACTGCTCATTTTACATTTTACTGCAAAATAGTTCAAGTGTTTGCTGCAATGGTCATGACAAACGTAGATTTTAAACTTTAATTGTTTAGGATTTTATTCTGTTCCTTTCACTTTGTCACTTTTCCAGATTTTTCAGTGTCTAATTTCATTTTTACTCTTTGTGTACTGGTAGCCTTTTTTTTTCTTCCTGTTTGGACCTACTCATATCAAGGTTGCAAAGATTTAACCAAACTTTATGAAATAAATCAATCTTTACGGAGAGCTTCAAAGTGACTAAACATCAGCACATGTATATTTGCAACATTCGGTATTAAATATGTATATTAAAAAAAGCTCTGAATGGAAAAGTGCCATTTTTCATGAAAGGTATTACTGAGGCAGAATAAAATACCTAAATACATTGGTAGAAAATAAATACCAGTATTTATAGAGATCAGTTTTCTATCTATCTCTAGGCTCAGTCCATGTATCATGCAGAGGAGTTTAAGTACCCGTATTTTCCGGACTATAGATCGCAGCTTTTTATCATTTTTTCATGGCCTGCGACCTATAGTCAGGTGCGACCTATATATGGCTTTTTATAAAATAAGCTGATTTGTAATAATTTATTAACAAAAATTAAACAGAGACACACTCTTACAATAATGTCAGCTAACAAATATATTTTTAGGTGTTTATCCTGCTAAAATTATTCATTTATTAAAGAAATGTTCAGCTCAGACACATATTTGCTATAATTTTTATCAAACAATTAATTGTTTTTAAGTGTTAATTTTCTTAAAAGCCTTGCTGTGCACTTCTATGGGAGAGACATTTGCAGCAGAGATAAACACGGTCCACATTTTGACGTAGGTGCGACCTATATTCAGGTGCGACCTATACTGTATATGGATTTTTCCAATTCTTTGGCAATAATTGGACAATGCGACCTATAGTCAGGTGTGACCTATAGTCCGAAAAATACGGTATCTGAGAGTTTTTTTTGTTTTTGTTTGTTTGTTTTGCTCTGGAGTGGTGGTAAGATGGAGCAGAGGATTGAAACAGTGGATCTGTAGTCATGAGGGTGTAAAGGATTTTAGGAGGGGTCAGTATTAAGCTGACCTCTTTACCTTAATTAATTTACTTATTCAGATTGAATAGTAATTTCACGGATTCTTTTCTTTTTCAGTTTACCCAATATTTCTATGATCTTTATGATGGATAAATAAATAAAGCCATTAAGTGACAGAGACGTTAACTTAGTTTGGTATGTCAAAGATACTACCATTTATTTAAAATAAATCAACTAAATTAACACCATTACACTTGAATGACAGGATTTCACTTTCTTGCAATTTAATACGTCAGCACATTTAAATTGTAACACAACAGACATAAATACAGGATGTCATTATACTTAGTCTGTGGCTCTTTAGCTTAAATATAGTTACCAGCTAGAATGGAGATAGGAGAGATTTAAGAGGAATATAGGGAGAGGTTAAGAGAGGAAGTTATTTATCTTGAGTTTAACCAGATGACACTTTCCATCCGACTTCTGCTAAATCCAGGTACGTTTGTAAACGCTGACTCATTACCTTGAAGGCGATTAGTCTGATAAAGAGATGGTAACAGCCTTTCAGGCGTACAGAATCGTTGCAGGTCCAGTACGTCCGAACCGGTTCTCGTTTACGTTTCAACGTCTCCTGGGATTTGCGTCGATCATCAGAAAATGGTGTCAGCTCCTGGTTGACTTCAAGATAACTTATTCCAGAAAGGAATTTAATTCAAAGTTCTGAGCTTGTACGCTCGGTTCGAAGTGTACTGATGACAAGCATGTTATCAGCCTTTACTGAAGACGAAGGTCCTTAGCTCTTGACCAAACGTCCCACAGCTTGAAGAGAAAGTTCACATCTCTCCTTCCTCACAGGAACTAACTGTTTCAGGAAAACTTAGAACCCTTAGTAGAAGCTCTGAGATGAGAGAGACTTGTCTCTTCCCCATTGGTCCAAAAAGAACCAGTCGAGCAGTTCACTTGTTATCACGATTCAAGGTGAAATTCAGAGCAGAGTGAAAATGTTTTGGAAAAGACAGAGAGTACTGGAGTCATTCTCATGAAAACAACGGATTAACTGTCGTCTGCCTTTCTAAACAAAACGGCCGGGTCTCTTTGACCTGAGCCTTCAACTTTCACACAGCAGAGGACACAGTGATGTTTCACATTACAGAATAACACAGCCTAAAAGCACACATCATGAAAATGACTAAATGTTATTCTTTTGATTACATTAGAATAAAATTAAAGAAGCCAATAGTCTCTTTTGGTGACTATGTTCTCAGATTACAACTAATGGAATAATTTGTAGTAAAGGTCTTGCTTTACTGAGAGGTCAGTAAAGGTCATCTCTGGAACAGTTCAAAAATACCAAGGTGTATCAGAGCGGGCACGGTCATGCCCACTACAAGGGCATTGCTCCAGTTTGTTGTGGTGAAGAATAAATTCAGTTGAAAGGCAAAGCTTTTCATTTACTGGTCCATTTATGTTCCAACCCTCACCTAAGGTCATGAGTTGTGGGTTATGATTGAAAGAACGAGATCATGGAAACAAGCGGATGAATGGAACTTCCTCCATAGGATGGCTGCGATCCACCTTTGAGATAAACTGAGGAGCTCCATCATCCAGGGAGATCTTGGAGTAGACACTGCTCCTTTACAGTGAAATGAGTCAGCCATGGTGTTTCAGGTCTCCTTAAAGACTCCCTTTAATGGTCTTCTAGGCATATCCTACTGGGAGGAGACTCAGTGGTGGGTTTATGTGTCCCCCTGGCCTGGGGACACCTTGGGAACCCCCAGATGGAGCTGAAAAGTGATCCTGGCTAAATGTCTAGGTTTCTGTGGTGACCTGTCTATGGATGGATGGATGTTCTAACACTACATCTATAAAAACCATGAAAAAATACAAAAATAAGTTTGTTTGATGGTTCCAGTAAGTTGGTAAAAAACATTCAAAATATATTATATGGAGTGTAATAAAAGTCTGAATTCATATATCCTGTCATTTATTTAAGCTGTTCTGCACAACAACTTTGCATTTTAGAGAAATAATAACTTTAACATTACTTGTGTAATATAGAGGATGGAATGTGACAAAATTAAATTAATAAATTGTATTTATTTAATTTTGTCACATTCATTTAATCATACATAATAATGAAATGTATCACTTAAATGTTAAATACATCATTAAATATACAGTTAAATTATTAAATACACAATTAAATTACTTATTTCTTGATTTATTCATATTTTTGGAGTAAATCAATTTCTTGGTATATTACATTTTGGTTTTGCTTTCTTTGTAATATTCCTTTTGAGTGCCACAAACCAGTTTTGTCCTGGTCATTCAGTATTTTTGTGTTGAATCAACAGTTTTCTTCATCAATGGTCTAATTTGTGTCTGCGTGGTCTTTGTTCAGTCCTTGTAAGAAACAATGCGATTGTTGTATTTTGTTCTGACTGAACTTTAAGAACACGATGCTGCAGCATCTTGGGTTGAGTGATATTCAAGTAAAGCTGCAGTTCTGATGTTGTTCACATATTTATGGTGTTAAAATGTCACCTGCAGAAACATTTTACAAAGACGTGCGGCATCATTTTTCAATTCTATTCGTGTTTCGGTTTTTAAAACGAGTCCAGTCTCAAACATTTGTTCCAGAATGTTCTCATCTGTAGCACATTGTTGACACTGACATGAACCAGTTCACCCAGCAGTTATTCTAAATATTTTTTTTCTTTTGCTTATGCTTCATTTTAGCCTCCTAGAAGTCGTCCAACACATGTTTATCTTCACAAAGATTATCTAAACTTAAAGAGACGTGCACAGAAATACATTATTGGGATTGCATCTCTGCAAACCGCTCAAACATTTTAAAAACATTATTTTATTGAATGCATGTCCAAAAAAAAAAAAACATCTTCTGATGACGCCAGTCATTGCAAATAATCTTAAACACAATCTTTTGATTTTGCTTTTGTAGTAAAATCTTAAGTTTTTAGTTGACATTTCTCTTTGGTGTAAGCAAACTGTAAATGACTGCTGCGTCCATCCTGAAGGGATTCTTATGAAGACATAAAGAGAATAAAATCAGTCATTTGCTTTGTGCTAATTGTCCTCCTGCGTCTCGGACAGCGGCTCAGACTGGCTTAGTTCAGCACTGTGGCTCGCAGAATTACACTCCTCTTAAGTAATCTCTGTTGCTTTAATGAAATATTCCTGAATACTCTGCCTCCCGCTTGTGAAAATGTCAAAACATTCTCTGCTGGCATTTGACAGTGTTCTTCCCCCCAGAATATTTAAAATCATAACAAAAACCTCAGCTGGACCAACGTGTTGCTGTGAATAATTCCTCCCACATCAGCTCGTTTCTGACATTTTCTTCAGCGCAGTTCTGGCGTTGGAGTTCTTCCATTCAGCCTGATTTATGTAATTATTTGTCCAGCTGTTCATTTAAGGTCAAAAAGAGCTGATGCAGGCAACGACCAAGACGTGGGGTACTCCATGAGCAACTTATTGCAGGGCCCATAGAGAATGATTCATGTAACGAAAAACAAAAATGGGCAAGGTTTTATATGTACATGGTGCAGTTTTGAATAATTTTAGAATAACTGAGACACGCTGAGCTTTCCACTTTTATCCTTCCCTACAATTCATACAAAAGTTGCCATAAATATCAGTGATGACGGAAACATACGGAACGTGCATCGCCCCCTGCCTTGCACGCTGACGTTTTAAACCAAGATGTTTCGTTATAGGTTAGCTCTGTTAGTGGAGGGTCTGTTAGGGGATCAGTCTCAGCCACCACCACACCAAATGTTAGCTCAGTATCTGTAAAAAGGTCCGTTATAAACATTCTTGTGATTATGAAGGTTAAGTAGCTGTGACTGAGGATTGTGTTCCTTTGTGGTTCGTTCCTGCTCCTCGGTGTTTCTTGCCCCTGCCTCCTCCACATGTTGTCCTCCCAGGTGTTCTCATTTGTCTGTCATCAGTCTGCGTCTATATATATATATTGAACAACTGCATATTTATTAAAGGTGCACTCTGCAGTTTTTGTAGAACGCAGCACTTGGAAAAACTTTCAACAGGGAAAGCATTCTGATCCCTCCCCCTCAGAGCCATATATGGCTCTGCTCCCCCTTGCTCTCGCTGAAATTCAGCTCTGCCTTCTTAGCTCCGCCTCCACTACATGTCCTGTGGCAGCCGCTGCGAAGTTCTGTGATTACATGATAATAAAACGTTCTAAAAAATAAAATAAAAACATGGAGCGCTGGTCCAGCACACCAGAACACCAGGAAATCTGCAGAGCCTCGCGCAGCCACGTTGAACCCGAGTTTAATTCGCTCGTGACAAATTCATCCATTTCCTCATTTCAGTCATGGAGTCAGTGGAGGAGGAAGCGATCACTTGACTTTTGGCAAAAAAAACAAAAGAAAAGTCCAGATCAGGGATGAAGAAGGGGAATTTAATACATTTGTGTCACATACAAAACAGTTTTGCATCGCTTTGCAATCCTTTGAACGAGAACCTGCGCGGCCGCTGGGGCTGGGACAGGCGGGGGCGTGGGTTAGGAGCGTGAGAAGTGAGAAGCTCTGTTTTTATTGGCTGGTTAAAAACTCTGTTTTTATTGGCTGGTTAAAAACTCTGTTTTTATTGGCTGGTTAACGGCGGGTCACTGTGGGTTATTAGAAATGCTTTTAGTAACACCTGGAGAAGCAAGGGGAATATAGTTTTTTTCAGAGATTACTTTGTCTAACATCAGTCTGTCAGGAGATAGTGAGTGAAGAAATATATTTTTAGAAAACTTACAGACTGCACTACAGAAACTGCAGACTGTAGCTTTAAAGTCGACTTTAACATGATAAAAGTTGAGTCGATGTTGACTAGTCGATGATGTCATAGTCTTGACGTCAAGACGCCATATCAGCTTGGGGGCCCCTGTGTGTCTGTGGCTCCGGTCCTCTCCTTGTTCCCATCGTGTCCTGTGGGAGCGGGTCTGTGGGTCCCCACATCCACTATTGAACATTCTTAAAGGGAAATCTTATAGTGACAAGCTCACAACAGGTGTTTATTCAGTTGTTTATCAGATACACACTCAGTTGGGTTGTAGTGGCCACAAAATACATCTTCTATCACAATGTACCGTATAAAATACTTTCTAATGATGTTATTTGTATCATTATACTGTCTATGTTGTTTTGTTGTTGTGCTTTCTTGGTTTTGTCTTTTTTTCTCTCCGCAGGTCTAGAGGTAGACTTCAATATTATATTTACTGACAGACATTGTTCCTACATACCCAACCACAACCATTCATTCAACCTTTATTTAGGCAAGTTAACCTCATTGAGCCTCAAGGACTCATTTACAAGAGAGACCTGTCTACAAACTAAAGAATGATGACAACAAAACCAGTAGAATTTCCTTGAAAAATCAACAATAGACAAACAAAAGAGAGAAATACAGATTTTTTTAAACAAGTTACAACAAAAATATCAAAGTAGCAAAACAGACAGATTCAATGATGTTGATGTGTGTTCTCTTTATACCTCTCTCTCTCTCTCTGCTCCTATCTCCTTCTTTCTCTTTTACCCCTTCTCTTGCTTTTTTAGCTTTGTTTTCTTTTCTTTTTTTCTCATCCCAGTGTCCATTACATCTTAAACAAACCCAAAGCGAATCCTAATACAGTTTTAATAATACATCAAGTGGAGCATTGAGGCCAGCCATAATGCTCTGCTTGTAAAAGTAAATCTGTTGGGTATCACCTCGACACTCAGACAATAATTCTGAGTGCCATCAATGTCAAACAGGACAGGGGGGGGGGGACGCTATATCATATTTACAAAAAAAAAATTTTTAGCAAAAAAACGTCGTTTATTATTTACACACAAAAAATGAACAACTAAACATCGGGTGTATATGTATGCTCTTACAATTTATCATACTGTAAATAAGTCACAGGAAAATCAAAACTATTTTTAAGCTGCAAAAGGGAAAGAAACGTGTGGCACATGGTGGAGCACCTTATTATAGTTGTTGTAGTTATTAATGGTCGTCGGCCACGTGCGTTCGCTGACGGGGCGGCTGGATCCGGTTAAGCTGCAGGTGGGTCACTGGTGGTGATCCATCTGGACCAGGGGTCTGCAACTTTTATGATAAAAAGAGTCATTTTTACACCTTCATTCACTAAATTCAGTGTGTCCAGACCCACAACAACTTGCTACAACTGGGATTATCAACTGGTGGCTCGTGGGCCACTTTAGGTTTGTTGGAAGAGACTTTTGTGGCCAGTAGGAGTGACATCATAAAGATAAAAGTATCTAATGATTTTTAACATTAATGGTATTTTTACAATTTAAGACAAACAAAAAGACCAGGTTCTTGTAAAGAGGGGAGAATAGTTATAAAATAAAAATAGGAACAGCAGACCTATGTATTTTTATTTTTTTATTGTGGAAAAAATAATTAAGTAAAGCAATAAAGCAAAAAGATAAAGCGAGTATTTGCAAAAGTAATAAATGGCTACCATAGTACATTTCTTGTTGTTTGTATAAGGATTAAAATTCAATTTTATTTTAGTTTTGGTCAAAGCTTGACGGAGCTGCTGCAGTGGGACCAAAGAGCTTCATGAATTTTCTATAATTTTCTTTACTTTCTAGAACTGCGCCGCTCAAGGCGGCTGCATGTTGGAGTACCTCTGTTACATTCATTCTGAGATTTAGCTTTGGTAAACTTCAATTCCTCATTTTTTGAAGGTAAATTGCTTTTTTGGATGATTGTTTCCTTTGGTCTCTGATGTTGTGCAGCTGGAAGGATTTTTTTACTGAAACTTTTTAGTTTTGGACATTTGTTATGATGCGTAACCAACAATTTTTTTTAAACAACTGGGAGGAGCTTACTAACATCTCAAAAGAAATAATATCTCAGCTACAGCCCCACATCTCAAATGAGTTGAAAACGAGGCACCGTAGATGCATTCCCATCTACTTGGCGGCTGTTCTCGAGTGCCTGACCACTGAGATCCAGGAACTGGCAGGAAACACAGTTTGTGACAGCTGCAGGACAGGATTGTCCCTGGACAGGTTACTGGGAGGAGTTCTGCCCAACATTCAGGTGGTCCTACTGCCCAGAGGAGCTGAGAGGCCAGCCGAGTCTGGGTGGACAGATCGGACGGCATCTGTGGCCAGTTCCTTCTAATTCACTGTGGGACAGACCTTTACAAGAGATCCTACCTGTCTACATCCATCAGTACCTATAACATTGCTTAATGAAATGAGGATAACGAGTTACAACATTTAATTTCCCTTTGGGATTAATACAGTACAGTATTATTGAATTGAATGTGGCTCCAGAGCCGCAGGTTGCAGACCCCTGATCTGGACTTTTCTGTAGCTGAGTGAAAAGTGTTTTTCTGTACGTCGGGCTCAGACGCACACGTCTGCTGACACAGCAGCTGGTGAGCTTCAGGTGGGTCGCTGGCAGCATCCATCTGGACTTTTTTGTACGTCTTTTAATCGGCCGGTCTGCGCTGCTGGTGGTGATCCAAATTGGATCGTCAGCCACGTGTGTCTGCTAACAAAATCAAAAGCCCGACACCAACCCACTCACCAATCCAGCACATTATTTTGGGTCAGGCGGGCGCGGACATGTTAGAAATAACAGCTCTACTGCCCTGCTGTTTTTAATTTAATTTTATTTAATCCACACATGGATTGGGTGGAATAGGGCTGGGAACAGCGGGGCGCTTGGTGGTAACTGCGACTAGTTGACAGGAAGAGATGTCCTAGAATCGACTACCGTATTTTCCGGTCTATAAGTCACACCTTTTTGCCTAATTTGCATGCCCTGTGACTAATAGAGAGGTGAGACATGTTTATGGATTTTTTCCGATATTTTTAGACCAATTTTTGGCTCAGATATGACCGTTTTTCATCTTGCAAAAAATGGTGCAGTACCACTTTTGGCCGCTATGGTACACCGACCGTTCCCACCTCATGTGTCCGAAGGCAGCCTCCTCTGGTCTGACTGACTCTGTCGCTGCCCGGCCTCCTGCTGTGGAGGTATGAACTACTGTTAGCTGTGTTTGTTAGCAAAATAAGTCAAGAACCACAGCACAGATTTTTATCAAACTTACAGAAAGTAATCCCTGTATGGACATTTACAAGTGACTAGCTTTATGAGATGTTTGAGATAAAATTTGATGTTTTATAGACGTAAACGTGTCGTGTTTAGCTTCGTACTTTTTCCATGTATATTTTAGCAAATAGCTCATAAACCACTCGGCAGATTTTCTTTAAACTTACAGAAAATAATTATTTGGTGTTCATTTACAAACTGTTAGCTGTTGGAGTTGTTTGAGATAAAATTCAATTTATTTATAAATTATTTTTTGCAGCGCGCGACCGCTTGGAAGACGTCAAAGCGAAACAATTTAATTCCAGCAGATTTGACCATTACGTGAATTTATTAAGGACCGGTTAAGCTAAGACACATCTTTGCTATAATTTTCAGCAGACAAATAATTGTTTTTACCGTGTTAATCTTGTTAAAAG
Source organism: Garcialebias charrua (assembly GCA_038048925.1). Classification (NCBI taxonomy): domain Eukaryota; kingdom Metazoa; phylum Chordata; class Actinopteri; order Cyprinodontiformes; family Rivulidae; genus Garcialebias; species Garcialebias charrua. The sequence goes on from JBBPBX010008878.1 coordinate 20,442, forward strand.
TCCTTCCGTGCATGCTTCTGTGGCCGCCATTTTCAGCAGGGCAAATGACGCGCTGACGCGTCGCGTAGCAGTGACGCATAATAGATACGACTTAAATAAAGGTGCGACACGTTTATGGATTTTTCCAATTTATTGCCAATAATTGGACAAAGCGACTTATAGAAAGGTGAGACTTATCAGGCGGAAAATAGGGTAGTTGATTCAACCCCTAGCGTCGCACTGTTTTTCATTGTCTGGGCATCGTCTTGTTTGGTACGGTTGTTGCCTCATCCATGTGAGTTTGGCTGCCTCGTCAGCCTCTTTTGTTCCTTTTAATAAATATTATTACGTTACACTTGAGTTTCTCGAGCGTCTGTCTGCACTTGGATCCATCCATCATCAGCTTCCGACAGTGATGGCCATCTCGAATCATATTAATCCCAAAAGTTAAAGGTTTGTAGATGTAAGTCTAATGATTGAAATATTTAATTCACTCATCCACTGGTTCATGAGATATTGTTCATACGCAGACAAATGCACGTGCACACGCCCAGCTGGTTGATGATGATTAGATGTGGTAGCCATCTTGAATGGGGTCAATTTGAAAAGATAACCACTGGCAGAGAGAGGTGCATCCAGTGATTGTTCAGTTCATGACATTTTTCTACATTCTGACATGAGCAACAACTTTACCACCTTTCCACTTCAGCAGCAGGTAACAATAAAGTCAAGGTATTTGAGTCATTAACACAAACCTAAGTATGGTAGACATATCCAAAAACTGTATAATTTTTATTTTGAACATATTCTCTTGATAGCTTGTTAACTATGCAAACTTGGTTTATATTTATAAAGTAAAACAATTATTATAGACCAGTTAATATTGTTGTTTGACCCCTGACATAATCTTTGCCCATTCCTTTCTGCTATTTCACTCATGAAAGTCAATTTGCTTCCTCCACACACATTAACCACCCAATGCTTAAATCCGTCTCTTTCTTTTTCCTTCGCTTGTTCTGTCACAAGTTCCTTCGACTACGTGTGCTCGTGACACCGAGGATGTAATCAAAGCAGTCATGATCATAAAATGCTTGATGATTTTGAAAACAGCGGGCCACACATTGTTTTCTGCCCATAAAAACAGACCCTTCAGTTTGCAGCGAATGCAACCCAGTGGGGAGATGACATTAATTTTATTATTTTTACAATACACCCTGTGTGTAGGTGGTAAAAGCATCCATTTCCATAAAACACAAACAGACACAACATTTAATGTACTTTAGTATTTTATTGCACCAGTAACTCTGTGACAATTGTTGCTAAATGGACATTTGTTTGTGACATGCAGCAGAATGGAGCTTTATGATAATGTAAAAACTGCTGAAGTATCCATCAAGCAAACAGATTCAAAGTGACAATGAGTTGTTGAAGTTAAAATGTTTTTGTTACCAAAAGCAACCACTTATTCTGGAGTAAAAGCATCTTGTTTCAGAAGCATGAAAAATGGCTCTTGTAAATGTTTTGTGTACAACTTTTGATTAAATGCTAAACTACAACTGTGTGTGTGTGTGTGTGTGTGGGGGGGGTTATTCTGGACATTTAAACATACAGTATATGTAGGAAATAATTATTGGATTTACATCTAACTGATTAACTTTAGGAATTAACGCAAATCAAGACAGCAGATAATTGAACTTTAACACAAAAGGAGCTGTAACTAATTTAGTTTTACAGATAATAAACTACAATCGGGTGTGTGGTAGTAGCTCAAACTGGTGCCCAATACATACTGTAGTCCAAACCAATGGTTCCCAATCATAGTCCTTGAGGAATACCGTCCTGCAAGTTTGAGTTGTTTTCCTGCTTTGACAGAGCTGGTTTGAATGAATGGATGATTAGCAGGCTTCTGCAGAACGCAAGGAAGTAATTAAATCACTGAATCGGGTGTGTTGGAGCAGGGAAGCAACTAAACCATGCAGGGTAGTGTTCCTCGAGGACCAGGGTTGGGAACCACTGGATGGGCGACATTCAGCCCAAGGGCCAAAAGTGGCCCTTGGGACAGCAGATGAATTTAAGCTGATGAATTCATTATCATTGAAACACGAAGACATCTAAATTTAATTTCTTGAGAAGTATATTTAAAACTTTCTGATTAAAAAAGGTCTGTCCTTTTCCTGGTAATTCATTGTTTGTGTTTCCTAAACTGGACTGAACCTTACATTTTCTGTAATGTTTTACGCATACTGACCAATTTTTTGTCACAAGTGCCAGTTCACATAAAGTTTGTCTAGATTAAGGTATCAGGGAGAATTTTTTTTTAAATTTGTTTTTACCAAATACACGAGTTGTGCTGTAACTTATCCAAATGGAAAATTAAAGAAAAAGCCTTGAAATGGTTTCCAGCACAGTAGTCTTGCTCTACTTTACGGTTCGACTTCCGTAGAATCTGTCTATTGCAGTTTGTGGACGTACAGTACTGTACAAAATAATTTCCACAAAAAAATTAAAAATGTGGGTCCGTTTTATAGTTTTCTTTCATTAAGCCTACACTGTTTTGCCAGTCCGAAGAACTACATTACCCAGAGATACCATCAGTTAACTTCCCAGAAATCAACGCTGCTTCCAACTGCTGCTTTCTGCAAAGTCAGAAGTTCTGTAAGGATCATCTCACAGAACTGGTAGGAAAATCTCAACTAATTCTGAAGCTGAACTCATCTTTCTGGAGGATATGTAAATCATGAACCTTTGCTCCTGCTCCCACCCCGAGCACCTCTGTGGACCCTTATCAGAGCTGAGCCGGCTGATAGACCCTATGCCATCTTTATATTTACATGATATTTTGGCTGTGTTCAAGGAAAATCCCACCAACTTTGCTGGCCTCCCCTCCTGCAAAATGTCTTATGTCTATCTTTGTTGCTTTTTTGGGCTGAGGTAGTTTTTTTAAATCTACCTTAAACTGTCTTGTTTGTTTCAAGATGGCTGCCTCGGCCAAATGACATCAGCCAACAACAACAAAATGGTTAACATCTCAAAATTGCTCAAAATATGCCCTGTTTTGTTTCTTCTACGTTCTTCTATAATTTGGTTTTGAACAACATTTTGTCACACTGAGGGAGACATTTTATTTGTTACTCATATATGCTCATATTGAGTTTCATGACAGTAGCTTTGATTTACAAAAAAACAATCTGCAAGATATTTACTCTCCTGTTGCGAATTTTTAAATCTGTCTTTTTTTTACAGGCGGTAAAATTTGACAACTGATCATTGTTTAATAAATGTTAGTGTTCGAAAATGGGGAACATTTGTGTTCTCCTTTACAAGTGTGAGGATCTGGAGTGAATATTGTTTTATTACCTGTCAAGCCCAAGAATGAATGTCAAGTTCAATAAATGGTGTTTTTCTTCTTCTTCATGCCATCTGTATACAGTAATGTGCATTCATCAGTGAGATGGTTTGTCAGTGGCTCAACTGTAAATACATTTCTGCTGCTCAGTAAACCAACAGCACCATCACATCCTGAACATTGCAGCACCGTTACAGCCATAAGGAGCTTAACTGACTGCATGATTGTATAGTTGTGTAATACAGGAGACAACCTCAGAATGAATTAGTTTTGCAGCACATCTTTTACACTTGATGCATAGAGAACACAGAGGGACATTTTTATGGTTTTATAGACATTCAAAGTGGAACATTTGGTGCTAAGCATCATAAACAGACTGCAGTGGTATAATATGTTGACAAGCTTATTTCTGTTTTTAATCATTATTCATTATTCATCAATTGTATGAATCATTTGTGATTATGAATTCATATATGTAAATATATCATTCATGGAACAAATGTCCATCCTTCTGTTTTCACTTGTAGCTTTGAGAAAAAATAAATTTTGTGGTTGTCTTCACCCCAGCATGTGCAGAAATTGACTTTGACCCATAATATCTATTAAAAGTCTAGAATTCCCTGAAAGAATGCACATTACTTTTTAACTTTCATATCAAAGTTTCAGACCAAGATCACCAAATAACAGATTTGTATAACACAATAATTGTTCCACACTTATTGTATTGATATTTGGGGGAAAGTGTGTAAAACAATTACAAAGCCTATTTTTGTTTTACCGAAAAGAGCTGTAAGAATTATCACTAGAAAACATTACTGTCACACATCAAGCACATTATTTTATTAACTGAAGTTATTGAAGTTCCATGATTTGGTATATTATAATATTTTATGAGTTATGTATAGGACTCAGAATAACGCATTACCTTTAAATATCCAAATACATTTTGTTAAAAGACTAAGTTACTATAATCTTAACGGGACAGAGATATTTGTAAAACCAAAATACAGAACCAGTTTGAAGGGACGTTCTACCTCAATCCAGGGAATTGGATAATGGAATGGTTTGGAGAATGTAGTTAAAAATGCCAAGTCAATGTTTACATTTAAGAAAACGATCAAAACTGAATTGTTAAAAAAAAATGAAGTAGCTTAATGTGTATTGTATTAGAGTTAGAAAATTAGAAAGAGTTATTCATTTTGTTCTGTTACTTGTAGATAATTATTATTTGAACTGATTGTTTGAAAAAAGGGGCAGATATAATAAGATTTTTCCTTCCTTCTGCTACCTTTCATTTTATATTTTGTATTCATATCATATATGGGATTGCTTTGTATTGTATTTTAAAATGAATTAATTTATAAAAAAATAAAAACTGTTTCCAATTTGATCAGTTCTTGAAAATAACGTCATGGTGTCATTTACTTTATCATGAAACGCAACTCTTAACAAGTTTCTGTTTGGAATAAGTCTGCCACATTTATATCTTGACATAAAAAATAGTTATCTGAAGAGTTTTTTCTTTTAAATGTTAATTAAAAAAACTAAGTGGAAATAATTATCGATTGATACTGATATTTTTGGTTTATGGTTGTTTCAAGATAACTCTTTTTTTTAAATAAAAATATACATGAACAAAAAAACTTACCTAGACTGAATAATACATTTAATTTGTTGATTGTAAATGAATATTATGTTCGTGTTTTGCTTGAAACAAACTGATGGCACTAAAATATTGACATACAGTAGTCCCTCACTACTTTGCCGTTCGTTTATTGCAGACTCACTCTGTCACGTAAAATAAATAAAAAAAACACTGGACATGACACACAACCGGTTGATTGATGAATGAGCCGCACGATTGGCATAGAATTTTTATTTTAAATAAATTATTTTAAATTATTTAGCACCTGCTACACCTTTGTGCAACCCACACTGCAGGATAAACTTTCTGCTGCAGCTGATCAGCTGTTCTCCATGCAGAGAGGAGAAGTGGGTGTGGCCAAGAACGCTTACAGATGGCAAAGAGCAGAGGAGGAAGAGCTGAAATCATGACATTTATGATCTTTTAGAGCATTTTGAGTTTGGAATTATTGTTTAGAATTTTGCAAGAGTGTGGGAAGTTTCCTATCTATATCTATCTATATATATATGTAGTGGGCATGACCATGTCCACTTTGATACACCTGTGTATTTTTGAACTGTTCCAGAGATGACCTTTATTGACCTCTCAGTAAAGCAAGACATTTACTACAAATTATTCCATTAGTTGTAATCTGAGAACATAGTCACCAAAAGAGACTATTTCTATCTTTGATTTTATTCTGATGTGATCAAAAGAATAACTTTTGTCATTTTCATGATATATGTTATGCTGTGTTATTCTTTTAATATGGAGTATTACTGTGTTACTTGACCATATAATGGTGTCAGAGTTGAATTTTATGTCAAACTGTGCTTTTCAGATTTGTTTTAGAAGTGTTAAGACGCTAATCCAAGTGTTTTTCCTCTTGGAGTCTATGAGTCTGTCTTTTCCTAAACATTTCCCTCTGCTGCTGGCTGTAACCTTGGGTCGTGATAACGGCAACTGCTTCCACGGACCAATGAAAAAGACACAAGTCTCACTCCTCTCATGATCTTCTTTTAAGTTCTAAGTTTGGCTGAAACGCTTCAGAGTTTGCTGGGAACTTCAAGATGTGAGGTCGTCCCAAAGTAGCTGGATGAACTCAGTCACACGCTAAGGACAGTCATTCAGTTAAGGACTAATAACACGTTTGTTATGAGTCCACTCCGAACGAGCGTAAGCTCAAAACTTTGTTTATTCCTTCCTGGAATAAGTTTATCTTGAAGTCAGAGGCCAGGAGCTGACGCATTTTCTGATGACCAACGCGAAACCAGGAGACGTTGAAAACGTAAACTAGAACCAGCTCGGACGAACTGGGCCTGAAGGACTCTGTGCATCTGAAAGGCTGGTGTCATCTCTTTATCAGACTCGTCGTCGAAGGTAAAGAGCTGTTTACAAACGTACCTGGATTTTAGCAGAAGTCGGATGGGAAGTGTCACTTTTGGTAACATGCTCAAGACAATTTCCTGTAAATTATCTCTCTATCTTTCCTCCTATTCCCTTATCCCTCCCAATCTATCTGGAAACTATATTTAAAGTGTATCTTTCACTTTAAACACATGTTGTTGCCTTTTCAACCTAACACTCCAATTTTCATCGAAAATACAGATCATATCTCAAAATAAAATGTGCTACTACTACCTTTTTTGTCTTCCCTCGCTACTCTGTCTAAAAATAGTGCTCTCAGCGGTAAACCGGAAGTGACATCACAGGAGGGGAACGTTTGTGCTTTAGCTAAGAAAGATATGGGATCGCACCAGGAGGAGGCGACAGATTACAAAGTTGTTTTGACATAACAAGATACAAGAGATACAAGAAGGTTTATTAACATTGCATCAATTTTCACCAATACAACGTAAATATGTAGTTACAGTCATCCAGGAGAGAGAATGAGTGCAAAAAGCTGCAGCTTAACAAAACACATGACATGTTTATCAACACACGACATGTTTATCAACACATGATATGTTTATCAACACATGATATGCTTATAGCGCGGCCGCTCTCATCTGTCCCCAGATGAAGGTCAAAAGCAGGAAAACAGGCAAAGACACGGGGTTTTACAGCATTGATATTAAAAAAGATGAATCACATTTTGTCTTCAAGACACCGCGTGATCCAGTAAAAACCATATCAAAAAGCACATTTAGTTACAATAACAAATTGAGAGACGGCAGGCAAGGAGATAGAGTCTGTGAGTAATTTCAGACAAACACAAGTTCAGCAGATGTGCAGCTGGGCGTTATCTGAGGCTGCACAGAAATCTCTGGGGGGGGGGGAGGGGGGGGGGCAGCAGGTCTCTTCAGCTCCACACTCCCAGGAGAATGGCTTCCGACAGCCTTCTTTTCAAGGACATGTACAGAAGCCAGATAATATTCTTGTTTGTTATCCAATAGACCACAGTGTTCTTTTCCACTGCCGCCATCAAGTCTGTGGTGCTGTTTCATGGCCGAAAAAAATCCAAGTAATATGTGGTTCCGCTCCGCTCCGCTCTATGAACTCCCATCTGTCCCTTGATTGATCCGGGGTGGCTGTAAACAAGTCCCAAAACGCACAGCAGGTCCGCGGTGATCCACCACCGCTCCAAGCGAGCGATTGAGCTCATACAACAGCTGGGATGAGGAGCTCACGGCCCGGTTCAGAGAATTTTGCTGATCAGGTAGTGCCGACAGCGCGCTGATAGCTGCCGAAGCCTCCCTCAGTTTCCAGTAACAAACAACTCCGCTTACGCCAAAAAACAGAGCAGTTGCTACCAATAATCCAATAATCCACAAATCCTCCACGTCTTCGACACTTAAGACGGTCAGACACATGGGCTGCCACTGACCCCACGAGTCCAGCACGTATCCAGCCGCGTGTGTGTCGGAGGGACAGACAGCTTCTCCTGGCACGGTCCGCTTCGTGGAAAAAATCTTATCCATTGAAGAAACAGCCCAATTTATTAATTCCATATTGGTTCGAGTGAGCGCTGAAGGGTCGCAGACGAGACGAAAAGCAAGCAGGGAGTAGGAAAAACTTAGGGAGGGAAGAGCAGAAAGATATGCGACCTGCCTTGCCGAGTGCCGGAAGAAGATTACAAGATTAAGTATGTCATCTCTGACTATTACATCAAATATCTAGCCAAATAACTTCTAGATATATACTACCTAAAGCTAAAAATGGTTTATATTACATATAGCCTAAATATAGAGATACAGCATTAATTACACCACTGATGGATTTAACTACTTTAGCCTTAGCTCCCTAAACAATTACTTTTTCCATCCTAAACCACTCAGTGGACATTTTTTCTGCTTTCAGAGTTAATTATACAGGGCTTTTTTACTAAACGATTGCCTGTATAGCACATTTGAGATGAAATTCGATTTTTTATTAATTTTTTAAGACATGCAACACGGTCGCGCTAGCATAAAATTAGCATCGTTTTTTCTTCCATCTAAAGTCATTCATATCTCCTAAACCACTCATTGGATATTTTTCCTGCTTTCAGAGTGTAATTATACAGGGCTTTTTTACTAAACGATTGCCTGTATAGCACATTTGAGATGAAATTCGATTTTTTATTAATTTTTGAAGACATGCAACACGGTCGCGCTAGCATAAAATTAGCATCGTTTTTTCTTCCATCTAAAGTCATTCATATCTCCTAAACCACTCATTGGATATTTTTCCTGCTTTCAGTGTGTAATTATACAGGGCTTTTTTACTAAACGATTGCCTGTATAGCACATTTGAGATGAAATTCGATTTTTTATTAATTTTTGAAGACATGCAACACGGTCGCGCTAGCATAAAATTAGCATCGTTTTTTCTTCCATCTAAAGTCATTCATATCTCCTAAACCACTCATTGGATATTTTTCCTGCTTTCAGTGTGTAATTATAGGCAGCATGGTGGCACAACTGGTAGAGCTGCTGCCTCTCAGCGAGAAGGTTGCCGGTTCAAATCCCGGTCCGGGGCCTTTCTGGGTGGAGTTTGCATGTTCTCCCCGTGCATGCGTGGGTTTCCTCCGGGTACTCCGGTTTCCTCCCACAGACCAAAAAACATGCTTGTTAGGCTGATTGGTGACTCTAAATTGACCCTAGGTGTGAGTGTGAGAGTGGATGGTTGTTTGGTGTGAGTGAGACAGGTCCCTCTTGTAAATGAGTCCCCGTGACTCAACGAGGCTAGCCTGTATAAATAAAGGTTGAATGAATGAATGAATTATACAGGGCTTTTTTACTAAACGATTGCCTGTATAGCACATTTGAGATGAAATTCGATTTTTTATAAATTTTTTAAAACATGCAACACGGTCGCGCTAGCATAAAATTATCATCGTTTTTTCTTCCATCTAAAGTCATTCATATCTCCAAAACCACTCATTGGATATTTTTCCTGCTTTCAGTGTGTAATTATACAGGGCTTTTTTACTAAACGATTGCCTGTATAGCACATTTGAGATGAAATTCGATTTTTTATTAATTTTTGAAGACATGCAACACGGTCGCGCTAGCATAAAATTAGCATCGTTTTTTCTTCCATCTAAAGTCATTCATATCTCCTAAACCACTCATTGGATATTTTTCCTGCTTTCAGAGTGTAATTATACAGGGCTTTTTTACTAAACGATTGCCTGTATAGCACATTTGAGATGAAATTCGATTTTTTATTAATTTTTGAAGACGCAACCGGGTGGACCTAGCTGCGGTTTAGCTCTGTATATTTTGGAATTTATAGCTCCTAACCTAAACCACTTTCAATCAAAAGATTAATAAATTATATTCATGTCCTTACTTCTGAAGTCAATCCTGTGTTCGTTCAGGTCGCTGTCGATGTAATCCTCCTTGACAAATGCTGTCAAATCACAGAGTTGGTCATGACGCTTCTGTTGGTGAAATCCTGCCTTTTCATCTGGACAAACCTCACACAAGCTCTGAAAGCTGGGTTTTTTTGGTGCAGGAAATCGATGTCCAGACAAACTGGAGTTCGAACAACCCCCGCACACACAAATATTAACCATTATGACCATTATTGGACCTTTTTCACTTCAATACAACTCAATACAAAACAACAACTTCCGACTATGACGCCCCCTCTACTTTCGTCACGTGTCACGTGACTCCAAAACCGCGCATTTTTTTTAGGCTCTGGTTTTTTCCCCCTGATTTGTGTCTGTAAGGCTATTGGTATTAATTTGGAAAGCAGGGAGGATTATCAAAATTACTTATTACCTCTAAATAGTATGTTTCTGCCCAAAAAACTAACATGAAACATACACTTTAAGTTAAAGAGCCCTCAGACTAAATATGTTTAACATCCAGTATTGAAGTCTGTTGTGTTAAATTTAATTGTGCTGACGTGTTAAATTGAAAGAAAGTGAAATCATGTCAATCAAGTGTAATGGTGTTAATTTAGTTGATTTATTTTAAATAAATGATAGTGTCTTTGACATATCAAACTAAGTTAACGTCTCTGTCACTTAATGGCTTTATTTATTTATCCATCATAAAGATCACAGAAATATTGGGTAAACTGAAAAAGAAAGAATCCGTGAAATTACTATTCAATCTGAATAAGTAAATTAATTAAGGTAAAGAGGTCAATATTAATATTGACCTCCTCATAATCCTTTACATCTGGTGGCCCAAGTACGTGTTTTCTGAAAGATTATTCATAAATCTGTGATCTCTCATGAACTGTAACGTCATGTTTGCATATTAGGATCCAAGTTTTAGACTCTAACAGATTAATTATTTTGGCTGGAAAAGTGTTCAGAACGATTGCAGGACTGCAGTTAATGACATTTGAAGCTGAAATTGTTATTTGTTCAACTTTTGAAACGCTATAAGTAGTTTGGTGGGGATCTGTCACGCTGTGTTGGAAGTGTCTGGTGGTTCTGATAAGGACCCGGTCCAGATTACGTTGTGCACAAGCTGAGGCAATCTCACTGCAAAATGACCGCCGAGTCAAATTGCCTGAAAAGTGTTATTAACATCAACAAGATTGCTGTGCTGGTATTTTACATGTTTGAGCAGGTCAAAGGAGCATATTACTGTTAGAACGTTGTCGGATAGTGGTTCTGAAACCCGAATTCTGCTCCTTTAAAGTGGACGGAACCGACCTGAACGCGGCTCCGAGGGAGTCCGTGTCGTGTTACAGTTGACGTGCTGGTTACTGAGCGTAGCTAAGTTGTGCCTGTTTTAAATGTGATTGCCATGTTTCAGAGTTTTGGGGAGTTAATTTGAAGCGTTTGAGATGATTAAGAGTCTATAAAGTTGCGCTCTGCTGTGCTAAGCTAACGTTAAAACGACGTGTCATACATGTTTGTTTATGAGCTGCAATTGGATAAACGAGAGCTGTGAGCTGTCAATCACTCTCGTAGCGAGCGCTGATTCGCTAAGGTGGGGGACGCACGCCAATGCGGCCAGTCCACTTTGTCGTCATTTCCGGCACTGCATTGGTCAAAGGTAAGAATACTACATTCACCATGAACGCTTGGGAAAAGAACTACATGCGCTGTGATTGATTGGTTGACACGCTGCGTCGACCCGCCCATTTCTTGTCGTCATTTCCAGGTGCACTTTGGGTGACAAGCAGTTCACACACACAAGGCGAACGGAGGTTTCACTAGAAGTTTAAAAACTCATTTGAAGCCATCTACACTGTCTAACAACATAAATTTGTCTCTGACAAGAACGTGGTTCGAGCAATTATCACGGACACACTAGAAACTAACTCTAAAAGGTTGTTTTTATTTTAAATACTGAATAGAAATATCAGTCTCCTCGTGATAACATTAAGACTTGAAGCTGCCCCCTGTTGGTTAAAAGACGTTAACAGATGAGTTTTCTCATAAAACATCATAAAAAGTCAGCATTTTTATGGTAGAAACACCACCTGTAAAATTGTTCTGTACACAAACAAAACTCCTGTTTATTTTAAATAAAAATTTTAGAATAACAGAGGTACAGACAAACAATTTTTGCTCATTTTAAATACTGAAAGGTTTTAAAATAACATTCAATAAAGCATCTTCTATTTGATTTTCACATTAAATCAAAGAACAAAATGATGGAGAACAGAGCATTTCCACATTAAGCTCTTCACATCTCTGAATTTTAAACAGAATTGGTGTACACTGTACACTTTTAGTTAAAAATTGCATTTTTAACGCTTTTCTGTGCACAATTAATGACTCCAGTTTATTTTAAATGAAAAGTTTAAAATATCAAACAAAAGTACATTTTTCACTCCAGATAACTACAGCAACACTCAAACGGTTTCACTGAATCTGAAATACATTCTCTTAGAGCAAAATAATACAGAATCTGCTAACATTTTAGTGTGAACATTGCATTTATTTGAAATCTTTAAAAAGGCGTTTGAGTGAAAGACAGAAAAATTAAGCGTGGTTTAATGGTAATTGTTTTAAAAGATAAGTCTATTAAGTTGATACGGCCACAAAGGCTTTAACTTACATTTTCCATTGAAGGTAAAACCTAAAATAAATAAAAAGGTACTAAATGTATGAAAGACTTGTTTATAGATTACAAGAATAAAACCAGAAAGCTGTTTTAGTTAAATAACTCACCGCTAAGAAAACATTTATTTGCATACACTATAATAAATACCATCTTATTGATTCAAACAAAATCAAAGCAAAGGTGGCAGAACAGATTTGTACATGTCACAGGACAACAAATTGATAAAAATCACTGATTTTTATTTAGAGTAACATCATTACTGTACTGTTATGCTGGGCACACAACACTCGTTTATTTTAAATACAAAATTGTTTAAAATAACGAACAGAACGTCCTTTTTCACTCCTGATAACTGTCAAATGCAGTAAAAAATCAGTTTCACTGAGACTGCAAGACATCTTTTTAAAGGCATGCTCAAGCAGCATCCTGTCACATTTTAGTGAAATCATTGCATTTAAGTCAGCCCTCTTTTATAAGCGTTTGAGTGAAAAAACGGAAATCAGGCTTGGGTTAGTTAGTAACTGTTGTTTGAACGTAAGTTCTATTTTAAAGTTAACACTGCAAGAGTGCATTTAACTTTTACAAAGTTCATTGAGGGTAAAAACCTGCAGAAAAAGGTACCTATGAATACTTAGTACACAGTGAAACGCGTAAACCCCAGCTGATTAGTTTAATTAACTCAGTGCTACATTAAAAGTGAATATTTATTTGCAAGCACTAACCTGAGAACAATCTTATTTGATTTTTTCACAAAAAATCAATACAATAATGGACGTTAAACAGGGTGAAACAAGTGTGAGGGTCCGCTCCATCAGGACCCCAAAATGGCTTAGAACGAGCCAAGGTGGTGACTGCTCAGTTGACAGGTACATGTGGCAAGAAGCAGGTGAACATCCTTTGATGTTTTACGACAGGCTTCTCAAAGCTCATTTTGTTGACAAATATACACCAGGCATGGAAGAAGATGAAGACTTTAAGTGGTCTTTCTTCTTACATCTCGTCTTTGAGATAAGATTTCAGCTGCTCACCATGGTTAATCCAAAAAAGCAAACCATGGAAGAAATAAAACAGTGTGCTGTGAATGTCTTTGAAGCTAACATGCAAATCAAAACACCCTTACAGGTGTCCCCAGGTGAAGCGGTCAAATCCCACTCGCTGGAGCTGGATTCCAGTCCTAAAAAAGGCGAGAATAAACAAGATTTTCAAACTAAAAAACAACTAAAGGTGGGTGTTAGCTCTACAGGACGCCCAAAACCAGGGTGGGCCCGGAAGGGACCCCTGAGACGTGGACCTGCACCTCGGATGAAACAATCCGAGACATGCAAAAGGTCGCAAACGTTCCAGAAAAAAGGCATCAAACCTCCAAGCTCTGATGAGGTGGTGGATGTAAGTTGGTTGTTTGAAAACTTGAATGATACAGAGGATGACCGAACTGGGACAATGAGTGACCTTGTCTTTGATAACTCAGAGCACACAGTTGATGACAAAGACAGCAAACAAACTGCTGATAGTCTACAACATCCTGAAGGTCATGATGCTGACAGCCAACAAGATGCTGACAGTGAACATGAGTACACAGACAGAGTCACACGTGAACAGAAACGTGTGCCAAGACCTGTGAGGTTTCTGTGTAACCTTATACAAAGGGGGGTAGCTAAGAAAGCTTACCTGCCTATCACACTGGAAGGTGTCCTTGAGCGTGAAGCCCTCCTGGACGGCAGTGCTGATATAACCATTATGTCGGCCAAACTGTTCGAGGAGCTGAGGACCGCCGCTAACGGTGTTGACAGGCAAATACCCTTTGAGAAATGTGCTATTGAACTGCAGGGCCTCGCAGGGACGAGAACAACCCTGACAGCTATAGCTATGGTTCACATGCAGATTGGCGAAATGACACTACGCCACCCGGTGTTTGTGTCTAAACTTGACTCATTCCCATTTTTGGTTGGCCAAGATTTTATAAACCGCTTCGACGCTATTATAGATTATGGTCAACAGACAATGTGGGCAACAGTGAGTAAACCCCTGCCAATAAAAGTGCCTCCTAGTTGTGATACAGACTGCCTAACCGCAGGTACCGCAGAGGACACAAGGGACTCCTCATCCGAGGACGAGAGCCCGGTAAGTGAACCTTCAACTACAGGTGAGACAGAAGAGACCCAACAGTTGGACCAAACTCTGGCCCAACAAGAGAACCTCCTCTGCGAGCTGACACATTCAGCACTCACTGAACACTACCTACCACAGGTAGAAGAAGGTGTTGAGATCCAAGGATCCCACACCGAAGACGCTGTACTGTCCTCTGGGACAGGTAATTCGGCAATCAGCCAAGCTTTCAATGAAACCTTGGTTCAAAAGCATTTGAGTCCAGAATATGACAGTCAACCAGACGCTGACAGTCACTTGGACATCATTGTTACAGATGGCGAGGGCCCCTCTTCAGAAAAAAGGGGGGGCGAATTCACATAACGACAGTGACCCATCGCAGGCTGACAAATCAGATACACCTGCGACTGCACTGACGTTTGAGACACACCTAAATTACACAGAAAGAGGTAAACGTAAGAAGATACGTTGGCCGAAACCTATAAGGTTCCTGTGTACTGTCTACTATTGGCTGCGGAAACAGATTAAACTAAACAATGGCATTCTAACTTGTGCCCAGTGATGGCATAGTTACATTGAAAAAGTAACTTAGTTAAGTGAAGGGGTTTCTCAACGGTGTTCAATGACCAGTCTCTCTTGTAAAATGATAAAGATTTATTGAACAGACACAGGTTTACAGGTTAACAGAGGTACAGCATGAATAAAACAATTCTTTGTGCACAGAGAATTTGTGAGCAAACACAGACCTGTCCGCGGCGAGGTTCTCAAAGAATGTTGCTCAAATCTGTGTAGTTTGGGGATATCACGATGCAGTTTGTGTCTCTCCTGGCCTCTGATTGGCTTAGGGCATTGATAAGAGACCTGGTGCATCTCTTGTTTGTCAGTTATACGACCTTGGAGATATATGGCTGGTGCAGAAGTCTACTGAAAGTCAGCCTTTTTGTTCTGCATGTTTGCTCAGTAAGAAAGTATCAGAACAGCTCTACTCTATGTGTGTAGTGTATGATCTTTAATGTAAAATAATGTCCAGTTACACTAATTGGTCACTTAGTTAGTGTGTGTGTTTTATAAGTACTCAGCATTACTGTATATTTAGTTTGAGTCATCTGTGTCCTGCCCATCCCCCTAAGGCCTGTGAAGACCAGAGCAGGCGCAAAGTGCATCATCCCCTGAGCTTGTTAACTTCTATTTGTTCTAAAAGTGTGTCTTAATGTTGTCTAAGCTATTTTAAGGCACATAAGACATGATTGCATAAACATTTGTAAAACAGTTGGGAATACCTTGATTATAGAGCACTTGTGTATTAATTATAGAACAGTTGTGTATTAGTTTCAATCAGAATAACATATATAACTGTGTATTACCCTTCATAAGTTACTGATTAGTCCTTGGGAAAAGTAACTTAGTTAAGTTACTGATTACTTGATTTGGAAAGTAACTAAGTTAGATTACTAAGTTACTTTATTAGTTACTTTCAGCAGCCGCTGACAAGAACCCTCTGTCACAATACATAAAAAATTTAAATGTTTTAATAAAATAATTACTAATAAATATTCAAAAAACAAAATACAGTAGTCTTTCTTGACTTCACTAAACAAATAATATTTTTACAAAAAAGACTTATAAAATGTTTATTTTGAAAATGTGTCAAGTAAACAATACGTTTGTATGAAAATAAATAAAAGCATGAGCCACTGGCCAAAAGGATGGTCCAGCACAGAAGATCAACATCATCAGGTCAGGACTCTGCAGTCTACACTCATCTCCAGGCCAGCGGTCACTCTTTCAGGGATGAAGATGTTCACATCCTTGATAGAGAGGAACGATGGTTTGAGAGAGGAGTAAAGGAGGCCATCTTTGTGAAAAGAAACCGTCCATCATTAAACAGAGGTGGAGGCCTCCGGGTTCAACTGTCCCCCTCTTACAATGCTGTTATTGCTAGTATCACTCAGCCCTCTGTGAATAGCAAACAACCATCAGGGTGCTGCTAACTATCCATTGTTAGGCTGATGGTCCTCCTTGATCATGTGAGCAGCTGGTTTCAGCTGTCAGC
Source organism: Garcialebias charrua (assembly GCA_038048925.1). Classification (NCBI taxonomy): domain Eukaryota; kingdom Metazoa; phylum Chordata; class Actinopteri; order Cyprinodontiformes; family Rivulidae; genus Garcialebias; species Garcialebias charrua. Next base: position 37,016 of record JBBPBX010008878.1, read on the forward strand.
AGCAAACTGGTTCATCCACTGTGAGAGGGTGCTACAGTATTTATAAGATTGAGATGAATACAGCATCTCAGACTGAGGAAGTCTTTTGGACGAAAGATAAAACGTTTCTACAATTTTTTTTGTTTTGTTTTGTTTTTTGAATGTCCAGAGGACCAGACTTAGCTTTTTTAGATTTTTCTACCTGGATTATTGAGCATGCATCAGGGTCATCATCACACGCTTCTTAGCTGCAGGTGGATGTCCCTCAAGAGGAAAAAGACAGCTGCTTCCTCTGTCTCAGACTGGAAATAACACAAACAGGTAAAAAAATAAAAATAGTTAATAAGATTATCATTTTAAATTAAAAAGGTTAATTATTAATAAAAGAACAATACCTCTTCTTGTGGTTGGATCTCTCGGTCATCATCAGGGCAGGGATTTATTCAGCTCCAGGACTTGTTGACATCAGTTTTTTCATAAAGTGATGAACTTTTTGGCTGGTGTTGACATGATGGACATGATGGAAGACGTGGTAGAGACGCTCAGTTAATTTAAAGCCTGCACATCAACAACATTTCAGACGTAGATGCAGAGCTTTAAAAAGTCCTACAGTTTGTGTTATTGATCTCGACTGATCTGAACTACCTGAAGGCTGTTTTAATTCTGCTGCTGCTGCTGCTCTGTTAGCGGTGTTTACAAGCTGCTGTTCTTCGTTCACGTTCGGATCACGTCGTAAATCCATTCAAGTTAGACGTGTTGTCTGCTGCAGATCCAGTCTCCGTGAAACAAAGTCCTCTACACCGTTTTGGATGTGCGCTCGTGTTTTTAACAAGAAAGTCACAACGTTCCCAAACAAACAGGAGACCGCAGCGAGATGCTAAACCTAGCTTAATGCTAACGTGTGACTACAAGACAATAACACCGGGCGGTCGCATAGACTGACGTCACTCTTGTCTTTTTTTACAAGACAATAACACCGGGCGGTCGCATAGACTGACGTCACTCTTGTCTTTTTTTTAAATCGCTCCCCCCGAGACGCATTGGCGAAAAAAAATAAAATTACAGTTCTACAGAAAATGAAAAAAAAGTAACGCACAATAATTTGGAGTGAGTAACTTTAATCTGATTATTGGATTTTGAAATAGCAACGCGTTAGATTACACGTTACTGAAAAAAGTGGTCCGACCAAAGTAACGCGTTACAAAGTAACGCGTTAGTGACATCACTGCTTGTGCCCATGGACGGACGTCCTCACCTGTGTTCGTGGTCCCCCATAACCATAGGGGGGTGAGGTTAGGTCATGCCCATGTCCAAGACAAAGATTTGAATGTACACCTCAGAAACACTTTTGCTTTCGCCCAGAAAAACCTGGAAAAATCTGCTGAAGGACGCACGGCGTACTATAGAAGGTCNAAGGAAAAACTCCCTCATGAGGAAGAAACCTTTAGCAGAACCAGACTCAGGACAAATGGCCATCTGCTTCGACCGGCTGGGTTTGAGAGGAACAGATACACAATGGCAGGCCAAGAATCACATGTTAAGAAATAAATAGTATCAAATGAAAACGTTTCAATTTTAGCAAAAGTTTTAAGGAAACGAGGTCAATTTGTCCTCTAGTAGTCTAAGTCTATATCTGCATAAGAAGCCAACACTAACTATATGATTTATCAAACAGGAAAATCTTAAACTGGACAATATGTCAGCCTCATGGACAGAAACTGGAAGTTGGTTCCACAAGAGAGGAGCCTGACAACTGAAAGATCTTCCTCCCTTTCTGCTGCTGGAAACTCTAGGAACAGCAAGTAAACCTGCAGCCTGAGAGTGAGGTGCTCTGTTAGTAAAATATGGAATAATAAGACCTGTAATATAAGATGGAGCTAGGTTGTTGAGAGCTTTGTAGGTTAGAAATAAGATTTTGAATTCTATTCTGGATTTGACAGGGAGCCAATGGAGAGAAGCTAAAACTGGAGAGATATGATTTCTCCCAATAACTCCAGTTAAAAGACTCTGGCAGCAGCATTTTGGATCAACTGAAGATGTTTTAAAGAAGTATTTGGACACTCAGATAATAAACCATTGCAGTAGCCATAAAACATTACAAGCAAATCCTGCTCGCGTCGAGCATCTAGTGGCTGCATTTAACTGGTTGCATCATGCTTTAACAACGTTTTTCACCGTCCATTACTGCACCATTGATTTCAGTTTGACTCAAGTTGGAATGAGATAAAAATGTAAGAGAGCTGAGCGGTTCCTCTGGCCTCCCTGTGGTCCTGATGGTTGGAAGCACACTTGGCTTCAGGCTGGCCGGCATCTCATGAAGATCATGATCACATGTGTCACAGTAGCCGTGTTTCCATCAAGGTTTCTAGATGCGCATTTTGAAGTATCGCAGCAGAAAAGCTTAATGGAAACGGCAAAATCCGAATTTACTTCCTCAAATTCGCCAAAAAGTTTATACGCTCGCTTGAGGTGGTTTTTGGGATCTTCGAAAATGAGCAGATGCGCAAAACGACAGATGGAAACAGATTTGCCGACTCAGTTCTGCCGTAGCGAACATTCACGTCACGTGACGTTCAGCTGTTTCCGCTCCGGACAACATGTAACATCGCTAAAACTAGTTGGCATGACAGAATAAATACAACTTGCCCGATAGCAACACGTACCTGAAATATTCTCTCCATTTTGACGAGATGTGTGGCCGGGTTCTGTTTTCAACCGCTACTTCCTGTTTACTGTAGACATGCGCAGTGCTGACGTCTGACGTAATGACGCTGACGTCTGACGTAATGACGCTGACGTCTGACGTAATGACGCTGACGTCTGACGTAATGACGCTGACGTCTGACGTAATGACGCTGACGTCTGACGTAATGATGCTGACGTCTGACGTAATGACGCTGACGTCTGACGTAATGACGCTGACGTCTGACGTAATGATGCTGACGTCTGACGTAATGACGCTGACGTCTGACGTAATGACGCTGACGTCTGACGTAATGACGCTGACGTCTGACGTAATGATGCTGACGTCTGACGTAATGACGCTGACGTCTGACGTAATGACGCTGACGTCTGACGTAATGACGCTGACGTCTGACGTAATGACGCTGACGTCTGACGTAATGACGCTGACGTCTGACGTAATGACGCTGACGTCTGACGTAATGACGCTGACGTCTGACGTAATGCTGACGTAATGACGCTGACGTCTGACGTAATGACGCTGACGTCTGACGTAATGACGCTGACGTCTGACGTAATGACGCTGACGTCTGACGTAATGACGCTGACGTCTGACGTAATGACGCTGACGTCTGACGTAACTGACGTAATGACGCTGACGTCTGACGTAATGACGCTGACGTCTGACGTAATGACGCTGATGTCTGACGTAATGACGCTGACGTCTGACGTAATGACGCTGACGTCTGACGTAATGACGCTGATGTCTGACGTAATGACGCTGACGTCTGACGTAATGACGCTGACGTCTGACGTAATGACGCTGTGCGTGGCTTGGTAGATGCGCTACAAGCCAGTAGATGGAAACACTTCTGCTTCGCATTAATTTGTATTTACATATTTGCGAGATTTCAAAAATTAGCTCAAAATTCGAAATGAAAATGGATGGAAACACGGTTAGTGTCCGTGCCTCTAAACAAACCTTTAGCTCTGTTTGTATAAACCTACAGGAACACATGCGTAATGGTGTGCTGGTAAAGACAGTCCCTAGAAAGCACGAGGACGTTTCAGCTCCTTCCTCCTGGAGGACGACGTCAGAGCTGCATTCAAGTGTAGCAGGTCGACATGAGCGCACGTTCGCCCACTGTCTTTGTCTATCCGAAGGCCTCCGTAACCTAATTAAACGGCCTTACTGGGATGGAAAAGCAAAGTGCTTCTTAACCAGTGATACATGTGGCACGACCGGAGCGAATGGAGAAATTCACCAGCTGTTCTGCATTTCCAGAGCACAGCGGTCTGCTGAGGTTGCGGTGCGTCACGTGCTCCATTCCTGAGCTCCTCGGGCGCTCTGGCATCACTTGTGATGAGCTTTGTCACAGAACGTGTCGTATTCCCTCTCTCCTGTAAAAAACAACAAAGTCATTTCATCCTTTTGCTCCTTTATTTATAACGTGGCAGCAATAAAACATAGCGAGTGTTTTTTTCTTCTATTTTCCTTCTAGCTTTGCTGAAGCAAACACTCTCTGTAAGGAAAGTCAATACAAAAATGCAAACAGCACAGCCCCTCCTGTTTATTTAATTAAGAACATTGTGTCAATAGACAGGCAGCATGCAGAGGCTTCGAACAAACTGTAAAATTATTAAAAGCCTAACATTCCTGACAGGAAGGCGATATAAACTGAGATCTGCTTCTGTTGACAAGTCCACGAGTTGTTTCTGCTTTGGACAAACCTTCACATTGAAGTGAAGCATGATCCGAGGCACGCTCCGTGCACGTGTTGGGAGGGATTCTCAGCGTCTACCACGCTGCTTTAACTGGATGTTTGTCAAGACAACAGAGCTGTTCTGGATTGATGGACATATCAAGGTTTTAAGAAAACATCTGGTGCTGGTCGGTCCACGTTCCTATCCTCACCTGTGGTTATGAACTCTGGGTAGTGACCGACAGAATGAGATTGCAGTTACAGGTGAGAGACTTGAGAGTAGGGGTGGGCGATATGGCTCAAAAATTATATTGTGATATTTCAGAGCATTATCACGATAACGATAAATTTCGTGATATAACCAAAAATAAAAAATAGAAATATCAAATTTCTTTATTTGACAAAATTAACTTAACATGTTGCTTTGCAGTATTATATAAAATTTTAAAAAACAACAAGGGGTAATTTTACTGAAATTACTTTATTTAGTAAAGTATTCAGTCTCCAAGTATAAAAA
>JBBPBX010008878.1:41962-53136 GCA_038048925.1 Garcialebias charrua
TATAAAAAAAAAAGATCTGTTATTTAGATTGAAAAAGTCTGCACAAAATATAGATCAACAAAATCCACCACAAAAACTAAAGTGCAGGTGTAGTTTCCTAAAACAACTAAATAAAATGAATCTTAAGATCTGTTGAGCATAAATGAAACCTACAACAAAATATGTTGCCTTTAAATGAAGTATAACTTCCAGAACTTGTAACAAGGTGATCAGCTGACCCTGAAGCTTGTGGTGTTTCAGCTTCATCTATTCATGCAGGAATGATCCATTCCTGATTCTTTTTTCTGACAGTTCTGTCTCTGATCACCTGCCTCTTGGTCCGTGGACGACTGTGGAACTCAAGAGACAGTTGAGCTGCGCGTGTTTGTACCAACAGTTTAGAGCGGGGGAGACGCAGCCTGCACCGGCAGCTCAGAGCGGGGTGGGGGGAGGGGGAGACAGTTGAGCTGTCTGTACCTGCAGTTTAGAGCTGGATGGAGAGAAGCTGAGACGCGCGTTGTTTGTTTTTAGCATTTTAGCTAGCTAGTATTGTGCGTAACTAATTAGCGTTACACCAGACAGGTGGAGGGGAGGTGCGCAGTTCGGTTTGGTCGTTTGAAGCGCTCTGTTGTTAAGGGGGCGGGACGCCCTGACGTATTACATCATGAAATTAGCATATCATGATATAACTTTTTTGCTCGGGCAAGCTTTTTTTACCGGTATTACCGGGAACGATGTGATATGGCCCAGCCCTACTTGGGAGACTATCTGGGAGAGACTCGGAGTAGAACCATTGCTCCTCCACACCGAGAGAAGCCAGTGGAGGTGCTCCCTGAGCGCCTCTCTAGGGAGGTGCTTCAGGCATGTCTGACCGGGAGGAGACCCCAGGGAAGACCCAGGACACACTGGAAAGACTACATCTCTTGCTTGGTTGACCTGGGAACACCTTGGAACCCTCCCAGAAGAGCTGGAAGAGGTGGCTCTGGAAAGAGATGTCTGGGCCTCCCTGTTCAAGCTGCTGCCGCCACAACCCGGCTTCAGAACAAGAGGACGATGATGGATGGATCTGGTGCTGTAAGCAGATTTCAGTGTACCGTATTTTTCAGCCTACAAGTTGCAGTTTTTTGCATCATTTACATGCCCTGTGACCTATACGCCGAAGCGACGTATTTGGATTTTTCCCCATATTTATAAACCATTTTTTGCCTGAGAAATGAAAGTTTTCATTCATTCTGACATTGAAAACATTGAACACTACTGTTTTCAGCCGCTGGAAGTAGTATGGCATGCCGTTGTATCATTTAATAGGTAAAAGTGGCTATTAGTGGCACAATTGGCTTGCCATAGCCTGCCACCTTCGTCCAGCTCGCCTGGAGCAACTGTCAAATCAGCTTCATTTTGCTGCACCGCCCCGGAGAAATGCAGCTGATTTGACCATTAAAGTGCATTTAGTAAGTAAAAATTCAACTGAGACACACCTTTACTATAATGTCGAGCAAACAAACAATCGTTTTAGGTGCTTATCTTGTTAAATGTTGAAGAAATGTGCAGCGAGCGTTCCTCCTTACTGGTTTCCTCCCTCAGAGCGTGCTCTTGGAGCACCGAGGCAGCGAATACTTTTGAAATGCAGCTGATTCAACTGACAAAGTGAAATTATTAAGTAAAAGTTAAACTGAGCAAATTAATAATTTTGCGCAAGCAAATAATTGTTTTTAGGTGTTTATCTTTTTAAAATTTGAAGAAATGCACAGCGAGTTGTCCCTCTGGGCATCCCTGTTTCTGTGTATTGGCTTTTAAAATGCAGCTGATTTCAGTCAAAGTGCATTTATTAAAGGACAACACCCACCATGACAGTAACAATTCACCATATAGGACAATTACTGTAATTTAATGTTATGTCTATTTTCATTTTTGCATTTGGGCCAGGCAAGGGTTAAAAAAACAAACAAAAAAACAACCCACTCCCGAATGAATCCGGAAACCTGGCCGAAGAGTCCCGAAGTGTCATGTGACTTTTGTTACATCTCCACCCAGAAGGCACAAGGCAGGAGTGAGTTTCCATGGAGGTTTATGAGAGAGAGTGGGAGTTAAAACTGCATATTTCCTGGTGCATTTGTGTGTACATATGGACCAGCGCTCTGATTTTATTTATTATTTATTTTATAACACCGCTGCGGACCGTTGCTGCTCTCATTCTGCCCAGAGGAGCGAGCCGCGCGTCTCTGGCTCCTCGTTCCGCTGGTCACCTTTGAAGTTTCGAATTCTTGCCGACTGCTCCGTCCCAGCCTTTTTGCGGGGAGCACGGGGGAGCACGCGCGCAGAGCTCCGCTGCGCGGCTGCCTTTCTGTACTCCCGACCTGTCTGGTCACGGGGGGAGAGAATAAAAAGCTGATGTGGAAATGAATGAATTTGTCGCGATCAAGCGAATTAAACTAGTATGTCTACGTGGATGCTCGCTCAGAATATGATAGACATGAGTGAGCGACAGCAGGATTAATCAACAGGCAGCTTTAGGGAATATTTAAAAATGCTTCGCTTTTTCTTTTCCTCGCTCGCCTGTAACTCCAAGGCGTCACTTTAGTGACGTGAATGCCCATATATGGAGAGGAGCAGATTTTTCCTGGAGCTTCTGCTAAAATCTGCTATAAATCATGAAATAACACATTTAGCGTTATTTCTCTACAATATAAATAAACGCTCCTGTATTATTTTTAAATAAACTAATAAATATTAATGGCGATGCAATTTGAAAACATGGTGGGTGTTGGACTTTAAGAAGTTAGACTGAGACACACCTTTGCTATAATTTCAAGCAAATAAATAATTGTTCTTAAGTGTTAATCTTGTTAAGTTCTTCTTAAAGTCCTCCCGTGGCCGTGCTGTGCATACTCCTGCGACCACCATTTGGCAGTCAATCAGTTTTTGGCTCAACACTGGCACACATTTCCGGGTTGTCAGCGGTGACTCGTAACAAACGCGATGCGTCAGCGGTGACGTATAATAGATGCAATGTATACGATGAAGCAACCTATTTATGAATTTTTCCACTTTATTAGACATATTTGGACGGATGCGACTTATAAGGCGGTGCGACGTGTACGGCAGAATATACGGTATGTGCAGATGACCCTTAGCTTCCATCACACCAAAGGTTCACTCAATATATCATCGACTGGTTTGTGGCCAGTTTAGCTTTTGCTAAGGTTCATTAGTGGCTGTCTTTAATCCGCTCCACTCCGTTAATCAGATGTTGATGTACCGGTACATCTAGTGATAACTTCTGAGAGTTTCACAAAGTTCATCCTGGTTCACGTTGTGCCTCAGACACAAGCAGATACACGACCGTCAGTTTCAGTTTCAGTTTATGTATACAGTGGCAGTTCACGACAGGGGTTGACTTTCAGCAGCAGGGATCAATAAAGATGAGGCAGATCTTATTATTGCTGCACGCTTCACATTCCTCATCTAAAGATCGCTCACATTATGATTAAATTGTGACCTCCATCAGACTTTAGTGTGACCCGTTCACCGTTAGAAAGCGTGACGTCACACGTAGATGCTCGGTCATCCACGAGCAGCTCTGTTTGTTCTGTAGCTGAAGACACGCAGAGTTCTTTCATTCAAACTGCACAAGGTTGGTGTCAATATAATTAATACTCAGATTGATTCAGCCCCCTACACCACCACTGGCGTAAAAGTTGGATGAAAGGTGACGTGACTGCTCAGACTGCGCTCGCTCTGAAAAACGTTCAGTACCCCGTGTGAAGAAAAGCTGGGTCGAGTTAGAAAATTAAAACAGATGTGTCACGTTTCCAACAGCCATGAAGTAACCTGACATGGGTCCCAGTTGCCTGCAGGGTGAACGCAAGACTGAGAGGGAATAAAAAGTTGCTCAGTTGCTGCTGAAAGNTCATATTATATCGAGTGGAAACTCTTCAGATTAAACAAGTTAGATGTTCCCACCGCTAGTTAGAACGACTCCGTCACGTTTTGCAAAATAAAGAAACCGAGTAAGACTCGCTGCAGATGAGACCTGCAGTTTAACAAAACCGAACTACGTCCACACCGACGAATTAGTCTTTCCTCTCATCAGTGATGTCGTCTGCTTTCTCTTCGCTTGTGAAACTTTGTTCAGTCACATTCTGACGGTCATGAGCACTCGTTTGACTCGTTTTGAAGCGAAAACTTAACGCGCTTTGGAGACTAGCTTAGCTTTTAGCCTGCTACCGCTAACGTCTGCTGCTGGAGTGAGCGCTGCGTAACAACGACGTCACCACGCACGTTTTGTGTCACAGCTTTTTCTGTCCGGGCGCGTTGTTGAAGCAGCCGCTTCAACCCGAACAGAAAGAGAAAAACGTCAGTGAAAAGTTGTAAAATCCTATCGAAATATCGAAAATATGCTTAAACTTCATATCATCGTTATTGAATAAAAGTATATCGCGATATTTATCGTTATTGAATTATCGTCCAGCACTACCGGGAACGATATGATATGGCCCAGCCCTACTTGGGAGACTATCTGGGAGAGACTCGGAGTAGAACCACTGCTCCTCCACACCGAGAGAAGCCAGTTGAGGTGCTCCCTGAGTGCCTCTCTAGGGAGGTGCTTCAGGCATGTCTGACTGGGAGGAGACCCCAGGGAAGACCCAGGACACACTGGAAAGACTACATCTCTTGCTTGGTTGACCTGGGAACACCTTGGAACCCTCCCAGAAGAGCTGGAAGAGGTGGCTCTGGAAAGAGATGTCTGGGCCTCCCTGTTCAAGCTGCTGCCGCCACAACCCGGCTTCAGAACAAGAGGACGATGATGGATGGATCTGGTGCTGTAAGCAGATTTCAGTGTACCGTATTTTTCAGCCTACAAGTTGCAGTTTTTTGCATCATTTACATGCCCTGTGACCTATACGCCGAAGCGACGTATTTGGATTTTTCCCCCATATTTATAAACCATTTTTTGCCTGAGAAATGAACGTTTTCATTCATTCTGACATTGAAAACATTGAACACTACTGTTTTCAGCCGCTGGAAGTAGTATGGCATGCCGTTGTATCATTTAATAGGTAAAAGTGGCTATTAGTGGCACAATTGGCTTGCCATAGCCTGCCACCTTTGTCCAGCTCGCCTGGAGCAACTGTCAAATCAGCTTCATTTTGCTGCACCGCCCCGGAGAAATGCAGCTGACTTGACCATTAAAGTGCATTTAGTAAGTAAAAGTTCAACTGAGATACACCTTTACTATAATGTCGAGCAAACAAACAATCGTTTTAGGTGCTTATCTTGTTAAATGTTGAAGAAATGTGCAACGTTCCTCCTTACTGGTTTCCTCCCTCAGAGCGTGCTCTTGGAGCACCGAGGCAGCGAATTCTTTTGAAATGCAGCTGATTTAACTGACAAAGTGAAATTATTAAGTAAAAGTTAAACTGAGCAAATTAATAATTTGGAGTCCTATTGGGCCTTTTTGGCCTGTGGGACCCCGGAAGCAGCAGATAGGTACCGGCAGTCCAAGCGGCATGCGGCTCGGGTGGTTGCTGAGGCAAAAACTCGGGCGTGGGAGGAGTTCGGAGAGGCCATGGAGAATGACTTCCGTACGGCTTCGAGGCGATTCTGGTCCACCATCCGGCGTCTCAGGGGGGGAAAGCGGTACGCGACCAACACCATTTATGGTGGGGATGGCGTGCTGTTGACCTCAACTCGGGATGTTGTGAGTCGGTGGGCGGAATACTTCGAAGACCTCCTCAATCCTACTGGCACGTCTTCCACTGAGGAAGCGGAGCCTGGGGACTTTGGGTCGGGCTCTCCAATCTCTGGTGCTGAGGTCGCCGAGGTGGTTAAAAAGCTCCGCGGTGGCAAGGCTCCGGGGGTGGATGAGATTCGTCCTGAGTTCCTTAGGGCTCTGGATGTTGTGGGGTTGTGTTGGCTTACGCGACTCTGCAATATCGCGTGGACATCGGGGGCAGTTCCCTTGGATTGGCAGACTGGGGTGGTGGTTCCCCTATTCAAAAAGGGGGACCGTAGGGTGTGTTCCAACTATAGGGGGATCACACTCTTAAGCCTCCCTGGTAAGGTCTATTCAGGGGTTCTGGAGAGGAGGGTCCGTCGGATAGTCGAACCTCGGATTCAGGAGGAGCAGTGTGGTTTTCGTCCTGGTCGTGGAACACTAGACCAGCTCTACACCCTCAGCAGGGTCCTGGAGGGTGCGTGGGAGTTTGCCCAACCAGTTTACATGTGCTTTGTAGACTTGGAAAAGGCATTCGACCGCGTCCCTCGGGGGGTTCTGTGGCGGGTACTCCGGGAGTATGGGGTACCAGGCCCATTGATATGGGCTGTTAGGTCCCTGTACGACCGGTGTCAGAGCTTGGTCCGCATTGCCGGCAGTAAGTCAGGCTCGTTTCCGGTGAGAGTTGGACTCCGCCAAGGTTGCCCTTTGTCACCGATTCTGTTTATAACTTTTATGGACAGAATTTCTAGGCGCAGCCAAGGTGTTGAGAGGATCCGTTTTGGTGGCCTTAGAATCGCTTCTCTGTTTTTTGCAGATGATGTGGTCCTATTGGCTTCATCAGCTCGTGATCTACAGCTTTCGCTGGAGCGGTTTGCAGCTGAATGTGATGCGGCCGGGATGAGGATCAGTTCCTCCAAATCCGAGGCCATGGTCTTGAGCCGGAAAAGGGTAGCGTGCCCTCTCCGGGTCGGGGAGGAGGTCCTTACCCAAGTGGAGGAGTTTAAGTATCTCGGGATCTTGTTCACGAATGAGGGAAAACTGGAGCGTGAGATCGATAGGCGGATAGGTGCAGCGTCCGCAGTGAAGCGGGCGCTGTACCGGTCTGTCGTGGTGAAGAGAGAGCTGAGTCAAAAGGCAAAGCTCTCAATTTACCGATCGATCTACGTTCCCACCCTCATCTATGGTCATGAGCTTTGGGTTATGACCGAAAGAACAAGATCTCGGATACAAGCGGCTGAAATGAGTTTTCTCCGCAGGGTGGCTGGACTCTCCCTTAGAGATAGGGTGAGAAGCTCAGTCATCCGGGAGGGACTCGGAGTAGAGCCGCTGCTTCTCCACATCGAGAGGAGCCAGTTGAGGTGGCTCGGGCATCTGGTTAGGATGCCTCCTGGACGCCTCCCTGGTGAGGTGTTCCGGGCATGTCCCACCGGGAGGAGACCCAGAGGAAGACCCAGGATACGCTGGAGGGACTATGTTTCTCGGCTGGCCTGGGAACGCCTTGGGATTCCCCCAGAGGAGCTGCTCCAAGTGGCTGGGGAGAGGGAAGTCTGGGCCTCCCTACTTAGGCTGCTACCCCCGCGACCCGACCCCGGATAAGCGGAAGAAAATGGATGGATGGATGGATGGAAATTAATAATTTTGGGCAAGCAAATAATTGTTTTTAGGTGTTTATCTTTTTAAAATTTGAAGAAATGCACAGCGAGTTGTCCCTCTGGGCATCCCTGTTTCTGTGTATTGGCTTTTAAAATGCAGCTGATTTCAGTCAAAGTGCATTTATTAAGAAGTTCGACTGAGACACACCTTTACTATAATTTCGAGCAAATAAATAATTGTTCTTAAGTGTTAATCTTGTAAAGTTCTTCTTAAAGTCCTCCCGTGTCCGTGCTGTGCATACTCCTGCGACCACCATTTGGCAGTCAATCAGTTTTTGGCTCAACACCGGCCCAGTCAGTGGTGACTCGTAACAAACGCGATGCGTCAGCGGTGACGTATAATAGATGCAATGTATACGATGAAGCGACCTATTTATGAATTTTTCCACTTTATTAGACATATTTGGACTGATGCGACTTGTAAGGCGGTGCGACGTGTACGGCAGAATATACGGTATGTGCAGATGACCCTTAGCTTCCATCACACCAAAGGTTCACTCAATATATCATCGACTGGTTTGTGGCCAGTTTAGCTTTTGCTAAGGTTCATTAGTGGCTGTCTTTAATCCGCTCCACTCCGTTAATCAGATGTTGATGTACCGGTACATCTAGTGATAACTTCTGAGAGTTTCACAAAGTTCATCCTGGTTCACGTTGTGCCTCAGACACAAGCAGATACACGACCGTCAGTTTCAGTTTCAGTTTATGTATACAGTGGCAGTTCACGACAGGGGTTGACTTTCAGCAGCAGGGATCAATAAAGATGAGGCAGATCTTATTATTGCTGCACGCTTCACATTCCTCATCTAAAGATCGCTCACATTATGATTAAATTGTGACCTCCATCAGACTTTAGTGTGACCCGTTCACCGTTAGAAAGCGTGACGTCACACGTAGATGCTCGGTCATCCACGAGCAGCTCTGTTTGTTCTGTAGCTGAAGACACGCAGAGTTCTTTCATTCAAACTGCACAAGGTTGGTGTCAATATAATTAATACTCAGATTGATTCAGCCCCCTACACCACCACTGGCGTAAAAGTTGGATGAAAGGTGACGTGACTGCTCAGACTGCGCTCGCTCTGAAAAACGTTCAGTACCCCGTGTGAAGAAAAGCTGGGTCGAGTTAGAAAATTAAAACAGATGTGTCACGTTTCCAACAGCCATGAAGTAACCTGACATGGGTCCCAGTTGCCTGCAGGGTGAACGCAAGACTGAGAGGGAATAAAAAGTTGCTCAGTTGCTGCTGAAAGGCAACTACCGTATTTTCCGGACTATAAGTCGCATCTTCTTGCCTAATTTGCATGCCCTGCAACTTATAGAGAGGTGAGACTTGTTTATGGATATTTTCCCATATTTTTAGACCAATTTTTGTCTCAGATATGACCGTTTTTCCATTTTGGCAAAAATGGTGCAGTACCACCTTTATCCGCTAGGGTACACCAACCGTTCCCACCTCATGTGTCCGACGAGAGCCTCCTCTGGACGGATTCAGTCTGTCGCAGCCCGGCCTCCTGCTCTGGAGGTATGAACTAGCTACTTCGCTGTTAGCTCAGTGTTTGTTAGCAAAATAGGTCAAGAACCACAGGACAGATTTTGATCAAACTTACAGAACGTAATCACTAGATGGATATTTACAACTGATTAGCTTTATGAGATGTTTGAGATAAAATTCGATGTTTTATAGACGTAAATGTGTCGCGGTTAGCTTAGTTGATTTTTCCTTGTACGTTTGAGCAAATAGCTCATAAACCACACAGCAGATTTTTTTTCAAACTTACAGAAAGTAATCACTAGATGTACATTTACAAACTGTTAGCTGTTGGAGTTATTTGAGATAAAATTTGATGTTTTATAGACGTAAATGTGTCGCGGTTAGCTTCGTTGTTTTTCCTTGTACTTTTTCAAAGCGAAAAAATTTAAATCCAGCAGATTTGACCATTACGTGAATTTATTAAGGAACGGTTAAGCTAAGACACATGTTTGCTATAATTTTCAGCAGACAAATAATTGTTTTTACCATGTTAATCTTGTGAAAAGTCCTTCCGTGCATGCTTCTGTGGTCGTCATTTTCAGCAGGGCAAATGACGCGCTGACGCGTCGCGTAGCGGTGACGCACAATAGATGCGACTTGTATAAAGGTGCGACCTGTTTATGGATTTTTCCAATTTATTGACAATAATTTGACAAAGTGACTTATATAAAGGTGCGACCTATAGTCCAGAAAATACTGTAATCATCAGTTTTACCACCATGTTTGTTCTGATGTATAAACTTTGAGTTGCTGCTTTAAAGAATCTGAATGTCTGGATTTCTGCGTGGTCTTTCCTGTTCGCTGTAGTTTTCTCCACTGAACGGACCCCATGGTTCAAGATGAAACCTCAGACATGAACCAAGAGACCTTGAGGATTTGACCCCCGGTGTCTCCGTCTGAGCCACAGCACGAGCACGTAATGATTTATACAGAGATGCAACAAAACCTCCTAGCGTCTGTGTCCCTGCATCGTAAGCACCTCAGAACATCTCTGCAGACCTTTACTTAATTGCATCTTAGAATTAAAAACCCACTTCCAGAGGAAGGAGCGTCAAACTGTTTTTAATTATCCATCACAAGCTCTGCAGAGCAGCGAACACAACACAGAGACGAGCAGAGACATCGGGAGAAACACGTCTTTGTGGGCTTTGATGCAAATTTTAGCTCTCCTCCTTTAACACACACACACACACACACACACACACACACACACACACACACACACACACACACACACACTTAAATGTATCTCCTGGAGAACCATCCCTCCTCTCCTGTCAGTAGGAACAAATGAGCCGCAGCGTGTTTCTTAGAGTGTGTCTGCGTGAATGTGCGCCGGGCCAAACTTCCTGTTTGTCCGGTCCATTCCCTCTCAAGGTGCTTCCACCCAAAAACATTACACTTAAACACACACACACACACACACACGTACACAAGAGTGTGCAGGCGTGCATGCTCAGCACCGTTACCCTCTGACAGATCACTGACGTGTTGTCTCCTGGCTGTGCTGCAGAGCCCATGTGGGTATGTGTGTGCACATGTATGTGTGTGTGTGTGTGTGTGCAGTTACAGACACACACCCCACTGTGCCAGTCTGGCAGTTGTCATTTTTTAAGGAGCTGAGGAAGGGAGGGGGCACGGAGGGAGGGTGAAGGCCTTGATGTGAGTGTGTTTGTTGTCAGAGGGTTTATTAATAAAGATGACCTCACTGCTGCAGAGGGTGTGTGTGTGTGTGAGTGTGTGTGTGTAGTGTATATGCTTTCTTTGCTCTCTTTGTGACTCCTCAGCGTTGTCAAGTGAGGATTTTTTAAAGACGTAAAAATATTTACGCCTTTACATAAGTCTCTGCTCTCATTTTCTCCCTTTGCAGTTTGGATTTTGTTTTTGTAGGTTCAGAACATCTCTGCTTTCTTTGCACGGATGCAAGTTCAATTGTGTGTGAGCATGTGTGTGTGTGTGAGAGAGAGAGAGGGAGTGTGTGTGGGTGGCCGTAACGGGGATAATCCTTCATGATATAATTCCTTTGTGTCTCAGCGTGCGTGGATGTGATTACGTGCTTCATTATGTCGGGCTAAACAGGTTGAGTCCTCTGCATGCATGTGAGCAGAGGTCAGTCCCTCTTCTGTGTGTGCACGAGTGTGTGTGTGTACGTGCACATGCATGCATGTGCATGCAAAGAACAGCAGATGTTCTCAGAAGAATAGAGATATAAGCCATTTCCTTTAAGGAGCTGTCTTTCATCACACCAGTGCAACTTTGGATAATCAGCTGAGGTCCAGCTCAGTCACATCAG
>JBBPBX010008879.1:0-27507 GCA_038048925.1 Garcialebias charrua
ATGAACAGAATCGGTGACAAAGGGCAACCTTGGCGGAGTCCAACTCTCACAGGAAACGAGCCTGACTTACTGCCAGCGATGCGGACCAAGCTCTGACACCGGTCGTACAGGGACCTAACAGCCCATATCAAAGGGCCTGGTACCCCATACTCCCGGAGTACCCCCCACAGAACCCCCCGAGGGACGCGGTCGAATGCCTTTTCCAAGTCCACAAAGCACATGTAAACTGGTTGGGCAAACTCCCACGCACCCTCCAGGACCCTGCTGAGGGTGTAGAGCTGGTCTAGTGTTCCACGACCAGGACGAAAACCACACTGCTCCTCCTGAATCCGAGGTTCGACTATCCGACGGACCCTCCTCTCCAGAACCCCTGAATAGACCTTACCAGGGAGGCTTAAGAGTGTGATCCCCCTATAGTTGGAACACACCCTACGGTCCCCCTTTTTGAATAGGGGAACCACCACCCCAGTCTGCCAATCCAAGGGAACTCATCCATCCCCGGAGCCCTGCCACTGCAGAGCTTTTTAACCACCTCGGCGACCTCAGCACCAGAGATTGGAGAGCCCGACCCAAAGTCCCCAGGCTCCGCTTCCTCGGTGGAAGACGTGCCATTAGGATTGAGGAGGTCTTCGAAGTACTCCGCCCACCGACTCACAACATCCCGAGTTGAGGTCAACAGCGCGCCATCCCCACCATAAATGGTGTTGGTCGCGTACCGTTTTCCCCCCGAGACGCCGGATGGTGTTGCTGAATTCAAGATACTATATTTCACTCCTGTAAATAAACACCATTAAACTTTTAATTGTGTCCTGGTAATCTGTTCAGTCCTAAACTTTCATCTGGGGTACAACATTATTATCACACCGTTAGCTGAAAATGATGCTGTGTTTTTGTTAAATGTGCACGTGTTGCTCGTGGTCAGACATGGAGGTTTTGTTTTCCTGAAAGTGTCCTCGTGCACAACACCAGTTTGTGTTTCATTAGTTCTTCTACTGAAGCAGATGTTTTAGCAGCTGCTGCAGCCGCTGCATCAACTATTGACGTCCTGCTTTGGGGGAAGCCAACAGGAGTCAGACGTTCTGAGCTGAGGAGCGCACGATTCTTCAGCCTGCATGCATGTGGAACAGCTTCTCATACTAAATGTTGACTTGTGCACAATAAAAGTGTCTTTTTGCTCTTTACACTCCAACTAAAACTATTTTGTGGGACGAGACGAGACTCGGCAGCAGCGTCCAGCTGGGAACAACGCAGCACTTCCAGGGTACGTTGAAGTCTGTCCCGGTAATCTTTACAGAGGTTTACACATGGAACAAGGAAAACTTCACCAAGTCAGCTAATACAACAATTAAAAGTACAGAGATGAAGGTCAGAAACATTACTGATAGCAATGTTTTTATGATGAGACAAAGATGTGATGAAAAGTTGTATTTATAACGGTTTCAAACAGCTGATTGTCCCTGATGAACACTAAAGGGCCGTAAAGTTACTGTGAGCTTACAGGAGCATTTCAAACTACTGTACAGGTAACCCCCGACCTACGACCCCATCGACCTGCGAACCACGGGACTTACGAACATATCATATTTAATAAAAATATGAATTAAAAAAAAAAAAAAAAAAATTTTTTTTTTTTTTTTTTTTTTTGTGTTTAAATGTTCTTAATTTCATGTGTACATCACTTTGTTGCAGCTCTGGTTGTTTTAAAGGCTTTATAAATAATAATTATGATAAAAAAGATCATTTCTGATCATTTTTGAGCAATTTTTGAGCAATTTTGGGAAACAGGAAGTAGGTCTTCAGTTTACACGGTCACAAATTAATGTAGAACACCGGACGCTATTTAAGGTTCAGTCACTGGGGTCTCCGGTCACAAATTAATGTAGAACACCGGACCGGACGCCATCTTAGGTTAGCTGCCGAGAGCTGGACGAAGACTGGTGACCAGGATGGCTTCATATGGATTAATTACTAGCTGGAAACGTCTCTGTGAACTTTGTGGATGTCTCAGGCAGCGGATTTATCGCCGATCGTGCCAGGCCGCCGTGCGAACACCTCCGGCCGGCCTGGCTACACCTCCGGCCTGGCTAGCTCCAGAGCTAACACTGGAGCTAACACGGGAGCCGGCCTTTTGAACACTGGTGACCAGGATCGCATCATGTGGATTAATTACTAGCTGGAATAGCTCTGTGGACGTCTCAGGCTGGAGCAGCGGCTGGAGCAGCAGCTGCAGATTGATCGCGCCGCCGCTCCAACACTAGCTCATGGCTTGGCTAGCAGAAGCTAGCCAGCTAGCTAACACAGGCCTGGAGCAGCTGCGGTGGCTTGCCGGCCCCGCGCTGCTCGGCCCGAAAACAATCAACGCATGGCAACCTAAGATGTCGGCTTTGACCATCTCAAAGTAAGAAAATATATTTTTATTTATTCTGTAAATGTGAATAGCAATGTTTAACATTACAGTACACTACTTTACATGCTTAAATGTGTGCGCGCGCTCCGTTAGCATGATAAATAAAGGTTGAATGAATGAATGAATGAATAATTTTTTTTTTTAAATATAATTTTCACCCCCTACCTACGAACGGATCGAGCTGCGAACCGTTCTTAGGTCCCGATCTCGTTCGTAACACGGGGGTTCCCTGTATTCTGACTAAATAAAAGACTTTACAAGGATTTTTAGTCTTTGTCAGGAACATCTGTGGTTATTGACAGCACCAAAATAAAACATTAAAATGTGGGGCTGATTTTAGACCATCAAAGGGTTAAATGAATGAAACATTTATAACTGAATAAATTGTGAAGTATCAGTGAATGATTTTAGTTGGACAAACATAGAAAACCTCCAACAGCTGCAGTGAACTGACCTCAGAACCTTCAGTCTACAGTTTGGACTCTCCAGGAAACCACAGAGCTCCTTCACTCCAGAGTCAAACAGATTGTTCTCACTCAGGTCCAGTTGTTTCAGATGGGAGGGGTTGGACTTCAGAGCTGAGCCCAGAGAAGAACAGCTGAACTCTGAGAAACTGCAGAACACCAATCTGAATAAAGAATAAAAGATGTGAGATGAAGCAACAGGATGCAGGTTCAAACTGAAATATGAACTAAATGATTGAAGTGGACAGAATTAGTTTTACTGGATGTCAGAGACACAAAAACTGAATCCATTCAAGGCCTAGCATTCCTTGAAGGAATGCATATCACCCGCCACCTTTCATCCCACAGTTTGACACTAAGATCATCTTGTGATGAGAAACTTGTGTTGCAGGCGTCACCAACATGGTGCCCGCGGGCACCCGGGTGCCCCCAAGGACCATTCGAGGTGCCCTCGGACCTGTTCTAAAAAATAGCACAACTCACTACTAAACTGCATTAAAATTTTCATTTTATTCACTTATTCTTTTTTTGTATTTATATATATTTTAAAATGTCTATCTTAAAAATATGTTCACGTATTATACATTTTTTTCAATTTACGCTTTATTTCCGAAGAGTTTATCAAACTGGTGCCCTTTGTATGACTCCGTACCCACAAAGTAGCTCTCAGTTTCAAAAAGGTTGGTGACCCCTGTTGTAGCGTTTTGGTCAAACCTTGTAAATAACGTTATGAACCATCTCATGTGATATTCTGAGATCTCAGCTGGTCTGTTAGAGCTCAGAGTCTGGCTGGTGGACCACTCTCAGCTACTACCACTCCACACGTTAGATCAGGACAACAAGGATGGGTTGTTTGTTTTTATTTTGAAACACAAAAATTAATTTAAATGAGTTGTTTTTATGGTCAACAAGAGAAGCAACAGTCCACAATACATGTGTTAGTAAAATATCAGAGTAATGAAAAGTCAAAGCATGAATTCCTTCAGACAACGATCCTGAATTGATGTAACTTTAACTTTATGACATTTTGTGTTCTTTAGGGGAAACATCAACCACCTTACAGTAATGATTCAAAATACTCATGTTTTATTATTTGATTCATGAATTAGTCAGAACTTTTAACTTTCTCAGCTTCAAATGAAAATATCTCATTTAAATGATAAAATTAATTTAAAGGCCTTTATGTAAAAAATAAAAAAATAAAAAAACTCCATTTCAGATTTTTTTATTTATTTGTTGTTAAATTGACCAGAAAATATATTGTATGTCAGTTTGTGGGTAAAGAGTCATTTTCCTCTTTTAATTTGTCCAAAAGTATTTTTTGTTAATTTTTTTAAGATTTCAGTTGAGAGTTTTTGAAGACCCTCCAGCCCCCCGGACCCTCCAGAACCGTTAGCTGAAAATGATGCAGTGTTTTTGTTAAATGTGCACGTGTTGCTCGGTGGTCAGACATGGAGGTTTTGTTTTCCTGAAAGTGTCCTCGTGCACGACACCAGTTTGTGTTTCATTAGTTCTTCTACTGAAGCAGATGTTTTAGCAGCTGCTGCAGCCGCTGCATCAACTATTGACGTCCTGCTTTGGGGGAAGCCAACAGGAGTCAGACGTTCTGAGCTGAGGAGCGCACGATTCTTCAGCCTGCATGCACGTGGAACAGCTTCTCATACTAAATGTTGACTTGTGCACAATAAGTGTCTTTTTGCTCTTTACACTCCAACTAAAACTAGATTCATACTCGACGCGTCGCGCAGCGCGCGAGGGTGCGCGCTCCAAAAGTGACGCAATTTCACAGTCCCCGCCCCTGCGCGTTGGCCCCGCGCGTGGGATTAGCGCGTGTCGTGCACCTCTGAATTTTTGAAACTCCGCAAGCCTCTGCGCGCGCGGTGGGCGCTACGATTTGATTGACAGGTCCCCACCGACAGCCTTCACCCTCTTCACGCCGGAGCCTGCAGCTGTTTGCGCCGCTGTGGTCGTGGAGACGGAGTCGCGACGCATGGAGGAATGTTTTGTGACACAAATGTATTAAATTCTCCTTCATTCCTGATCTGGAGTCGGACTTTTCTTTTGTTTTTTCGCCAAAAGTCACGTGATCGCTTTCTCCTCCGCTGACTCCATGCATTAAAACCGCAAATAAAGACAACAGTTCAGCACGCGAGCAGAAAGCTATTTGTTTTTGTTGTGTGATTTCAAACAGTTCTTCTTCTACGGTAGATTTCTTCTTCTACACCTTTCTTGCAACATATGCACAGGTTTTAGAGGGTACTGCCACCTGCTGGTCGGTAAAAGAACAGCACTTTGCCATGCCCCGCCGTGCGTCAACCATAAACAAAGAGGCGACACTGTAAATGCATTTCGCCGCACGGCACAGTGCACGCGCAGCGCACGCGCTCCAGCCTCCGGCCCAAAGCGCGAGTCTAACTCAGCCTTAAAACTATTTTGTGGGACGAGACGAGACTCGGCAGCAGCGTCCAGCTGGGAACAACACAGCACTTCCAGGGTACGTTTGTTACATGCACCAGGCATGTAAATTGTTTTAGTGAGAATACAAAATTGTGTAAAGGTTTTGAGTTTTTTTTAAGGTTTTGAGCAGAGGCATGAGCTGTTTCGAGGCTGTAGGAGCCTAATTGATTGTAGCTGGTGCTCATTAACATGCTGTAGGTGGAGGTAGTTGCTCTCTCTATATATTAGGTCCAAGCCACACAGCAAAAAGCAGAGGTCCCAGCAGCCCCAGAAGAAGAGACTGCAGCTGCAGCAGCAGAAGGAGCAGAAGCGAGATGAAGACGCAGCAGAAGCAAGCAGAGGTCTGCAGCAACAGTAGCAACAGCAGCAGCAGAGTGAGTGGAGCCATGGTCGAGTGAAGAAGATGCAGAAGAAAGCCGAATAAAACCGTATGAAGCCGTTTGTTGAAGCCGTATGAAGATGCCGTATGTTGGAACCGTGAGAAGAAATCCGAGTGAATAAGAAGTCCGAGTGAAATGTTGAAACCGTCCGATGAGAGCCAAAGCCGAAGAAGAACCGAATGATGAACCGTTGTGAGAAGAGGATGCTGAGACCTGCTGCTGTCGTGAGAAGCTGGGTGTTGAAGACCGGAGCCGTGAGTGACCTGCTGGTGGAGTTTGCCTTCGTTTAATATCATCCAGAAACTGGATTAGAGAGGTCCGACATTTTCTTTAAAGCTCCACTGACATCATCTTTTAACTTTCCATAAAATGGCACAACATATATATATATATTAAGATTGACCTCTGATCGTTTTTGCTAAAACAATGTTAAATTAATTAGAATTCCTCTCAAAAACAGTTTAAAATTAGCGCCATTTTTTTAACACGATAAATAGGGATTTCCCGTCGCAGGATGATGACGTCATAACAAGAATTTTCTCTACTGCGCAGCTTGAAAACAATGGAGGAGCTACAAACTCGATCCGTCCAATTTAGCCATTTAAAAGTTAATTTTTTAGCGGATTGTCTTCAGAGAAGCCAAAGTTATTTCCAGTAAACAGCAGGTTATAATGTTTTTCAGCTCCTGCTGGTTTTTGGAGACCTTCACTTCATGAGGTGAGCTGCTGTGTGGAGTTACATGAGCTGCATGTGGACGAGGCAGAAGTAATTCTACAACATGTACATCGTCTCCACAGCACTGAAATGGTAATATATTAGTTAATGTTTCTAATAATTATTCAACATTATTAGTTATTAGTTTGTGTACAAAACAATTTGCACAGGCTCCTGCAGCTGTTGATTATTTTGCTTCAATTTGTCAGCTTTGTTATTTAATCCAGTCAACATGTTTACAATATTTCATATTTATTTTTCTATTTAATTTGGACATCACTTGGTGTTATAGTGGTGTATCATTAAAATGATGGAAATACTGTACATGACATTAGTTTGACCCATTGTCTTAATATACAGTATACTGCATATAATATATACTGTGTGTGTCTGTGTGTTTTATCATCAATTCACAGAAATATCTTCACCTGAAGAGTGGACACAGGTGGTGGAGAACAAACCTTGAAGAGAAACTAGACAGATGTCCTCTGCATCCAGACCTACAACACCTGGACATCAAGGAGGGTGGACGAGGAGGGTGTTGGAGTCTGAAGAAGTTCTGATTTTGCAGATTTACAGCTGTAAAGTGTCATTTTTTAGGAGCTGATGAAGTCAAACACCACTTGCTGATATTTTTTAAACTCAATTTTTTTTGATAATCTGTTCATATTAATGTTTCCCCATAGGTTTTCATATATTTGATAATATGGGATGGTTTTACTTTAATAAAATGTTTTTTTAACATTCACCAATTTTGTTTTTACTAAAGTACTTTCTGTGAGTTGTAGATGAACGAATGAAATTAAAACAGATACACAAATATTCTCACAAAGAATAACTCAACACTAACAGATAATATAGTGTACTACTGTAACTTTATTTACACATAACTACATAAACACTTGGTTCATTGTTATCCTTTTTTTTCAAACAATATGTTCATTTGAACTGTCAGAAAAAATATTAAATTTATATTTTCATTGATTCATTTTCATGTCAATGCTCTGGCAAGTTGTAGTATTTCTGTAGTATTTCTGGTGTAACGTTGTCGCGGTCACTCAAGCACCAGACGTTCTGCTTCAGCCAACGCTTTATTCAAGTACACAAAACAACAGGCCAGTAAACTCAGAGTCACTGTTTGGCCGTGACCCACGCCAGAACTCCTCAGCCTCACAACAGGTGCTTCCAGCTTCTTCACAGAACCGCCACCTGTGTCCACTCTTCAGGTGAAGATATTTCTGTGAATTGATGATAAAACACACAGACACACACAGTATATATTATATGCAGTATACTGTATATTAAGACAATGGGTCAAACTAATGTCATGTACAGTATTTCCATCATTTTAATGATACACCACTATAACACCAAGTGATGTCCAAATTAAATAGAAAAATAAATATGAAGTATTGTAAACATGTTGACTGGATTAAATAACAAAGCTGACAAATTGAAGCAAAATAATCAACAGCTGCAGGAGCCTGTGCAAATCGTTTTGTACACAAACTAATAACTAATAATGTTGAATAATTATTAGAAACATTAACTAATATATTACCATTTCAGTGCTGTGGAGACGATGTACATGTTGTAGAATTACTTCTGCCTCGTCCACATGCAGCTCATGTAACTCCACACAGCAGCTCACCTCATGAAGTGAAGGTCTCCAAAAACCAGCAGGAGCTGAAAAACATTATAACCTGCTGTTTACTGGAAATAACTTTGGCTTCTCTGAAGACAATCCGCTAAAAAATTAACTTTTAAATGGCTAAATTGGACGGATCGAGTTTGTAGCTCCTCCATTGTTTTCAAGCTGCGCAGTAGAGAAAATTCTTGTTATGACGTCATCATCCTGCGACGGGGAAATCCCTATTTATCGTGTTAAAAAAATGGCGCTAATTTTAAACTGTTTTTGAGAGGAATTCTAATTAATTTAACATTGTTTTAGCAAAAACGATCAGAGGTCAATCTTAATATATATATATATATGTTGTGCCATTTTATGGAAAGTTAAAAGATGATGTCAGTGGAGCTTTAATTACTTTTTTTTAGGACACAGACTCAGAGAGCCTAAAATAAACTCTTTTTTTTGTTACCATCTTCTCTGTGTCTCGTGTCCCTGTATGGTATGTGCCTATGGGCCGTAACATATTATGGGCGCCTCGTCCGGGATTTGAACGAGACAGGAGCTTTTTTTGTTTTTCCATCTTTTTTGGTGAAAATAATATAATGGGGGCTCGTTGAACCTGAAGAGTGAGTTGTTTGGACTGTCCGAAGGATTTTTGTGGAATTTGGGCTTTGGTACTATTAGCTGTTCTGGCAGCTTGTGTTACGTTCATGGGCGGCTGGGAGTTTTTGTGTTTGTGGGCTGTAGAGTGTGTGCAGGTTTTGTAGATGGATTATCAGGAGCGTTTAAGGAAGCTTAACGCTGAGCTTGACAGGAGAGCTGCGTTTAGTAGACAGGTGATCTTGGATCAGTTGAGGGAGAAGAAAGTTGTTCTTGAGCAGTAGTTGAGGGAGAATAGACTTAACCTTGAGCGAAAGCAAGCTGCTCTGAGAGCAGAACAAATTGAACGTCAACTTAAACATCAAGCTTTTTTAAAAGAACAAGAGCTTAAACATCAAGTTTTTTTGAGAGAACAAGAGCTTAGACAACAAAGTATTCAAGCCGCTCAAAGGGAACTTGAAGTTGTACGACAAAGTCGTCAAGCCACTCTAGTTGAGAGGAATGGTCATTTAAAGCAGGATGACGTGGCTATGGATTGTTTGTTGGTCACTCCTGAGGTGGCACCACTGGTGGAGGAAAGTGTCTACGAGGACGAAGATGCTGTTGATCTCTGTGACTGTTTTGTTCTTTTTTCAAAGTCTGATAACGTCCCTGTGAGCGAGTTAGCAGAGGTGAACAGCGAACCAGACGGGGATGATTTTGGTCTGGGCGATTGTTTTTTATTTGGATCAGAAGCAGTGAGACAACACAGACAGTTGCTCCTGCTCCTTTGTGTCAGTTGCCTGCTGTTTCAGGACATATTAAAGCAGTTTTGATGCTGGAACCGTTTGTTGAACATGTTAACCATGATTGTGTGTTTGTTGACTCTTGATGCTTTGTCTGCAGGGTGCCTGATGACAGAGCTGGTGCAGCTGACATGGTATTACTGTCAAGTGATTGAAGTGGTGAAACAGAGGTGAATGGTTTCTCTCTGGTTGTTATGATTGCAAAACACCCTGATCTTCAGACTGGCATCATGGATCAGAATGTTGGTGAGAGTGCTGCTAAACGGAGGCCTTGTGATGTGAGACCTGATAAGCGACGCATTTTTGGGTTTCAGATATTTTGAATGTGACTGGTAGTTGTATGTGGTGTGTTTTTTTGCTTTGTTGTTGTTAGTGTTAGAGTGTTTGGTTTCATTTACATGGGTGATGAGCGTGGTGTAGTATGGCTGCATCTTCCCATGTAAATTCTTGTGTAAATTCTTGTGTGTGTGTGTGTGTGTGTGGGGGGGGGTGTTACATGCACCAGGTATGTAAATTGTTTTAGTGAGAATACAAAATTATGTAAAGGTTTTGAGTTTTTTTTTAAAGGTTTTGAGCAGAGGCATGAGCTGTTTAGAGGCTGTAGGAGCCTAATTGATTGTAGCTGGTGCTCATTAACATGCTGTAGGTGGAGGTAGTTGCTCTCTCTATGGCCCTGTTTACATGGACACTGTGTGGGGGAAACGGAACTTATGGGCATGTTAATTAGTTTAAAAGTTTTGCGTTGACACGGATCTGACACGGATCTGCTCGATTCTCCCCCCTCCCTCATGCCCCTCCTTACACCCACTGCGCATGCGTGCTGCTGACCCTTCACCCACTGCGCATGCGTGCTGCGTCACTCTGCTGGCAGTCTGCTACGTTCTTTTGTGCTAAAAGTTGAGCTAACAACAAGTTAAAGCTGGATTTTGGATAAGAGTCGACAGATTTGACACCAAGCGGGACCTCTTCCTCTAACAAGCTGCACACCAGACGCTGAGTGGACTGTGGACCAGAACCGAGTGACGATGAGGATGTCTGACTTTCTTCCGTGATAAACAGCTGACTTACAGCAGGTAAATCAACGTTCTTAATATAATGTTTGCTTGTGTTTACTTTGATCACACAACAACAGAGTTTTTATTTATTTATTTATTTCTGCCAGGTGGAGCTGTCGTTCCAACAGGCTGATGGTTCTGAGGTTCTGATGGGTCCAGATGAACACACAGCAAGAGTCCAGTTCATTAACGTAGTTACAGTTCGGTTCACGTGTTTTAATAGTGTGTTCAGTTTAATTCTCAGTGTTTGTGTTGTAAACTTTGTGGTGCTGAATAAATAAATAAATAAAAAAAATAAACCTGGTGTCTTCATTTTCACAGCACGTTACGCACTGTTTAAAAAATGTAACGAGTCCAGATAGATACTGTAGTTCAGATAAATTTAAACATCTCCCACGCCAACATAAATACTGTTTATTATTGTTAAACTGTTATATTTTGCAGCGTGACACGTGAAATGTCAGCCTGCCCTAGACTGTCCGCGCATGCGGGCTGCGCGCATGTGGTTGACACAAAAGATCAGCAGGAGATGTTTACATTATCAGCGGGGGTGCAGCGAAAAACTTCCACCTTGAGAGCAGGATCAGAAAAGTATCGGAGTCAAAGAGGGGGGCCAGCAGCGTCGTGTAGGCGATAAGCAAAGTCGCAAAGAGAAAGTAGCGGTTCCACTCAAAATATGCGCCGTGTAAACTGGCCCTATATATATTATATTATTATTATATTAGGTCCAAGCCACACAGCAAAAAGAGCAGAGGTCCCAGCAGCCCCAGAAGAAGAGGCTGCAGGAGCAGCAGCAGCAGCAGAAGCAGAAGGAGCAGAAGCGAGATGAAGAAGCAGCAGAAGCAAGCAGAGGTCTGCAGCAGCAGCAGAGTGAGTGGAGCCATGGTCGAGTGAAGAAGATGCCGAAGAAAGCCGAATGAAACCGTATGAAGCTGTTTGTTGAAGCCGTATGAAGATGCCGTATGTTGGAACCGTGAGAAGAAGTCCGAGTGAAATGTTGAAACCGTCCGATGAGAGCCAAAGCCGAAGAAGAACCGAATGATGAACCGTTGTGAGAAGAGGAAGCTGAGACCTGCTACTGTCGTGAGAGACTGGAGTGAGACTTGCTGTCGTGAGAAGCTGGGTGTTGAAGACCGGAGCCGTGAGTGACCTGCTGGTGGAGTTTGCCTTTGTTTAAAATCATCCAGAAACTGGATTAGAGAGGTCCGACATTTTCTTTAATTATTCTTTTTAGGACACAGACTCAGAGAGCCTAAAATAAACTCTTTTTTTGTTACCATCTTCTCTGTGTCTCGTGTCCCTGTATGGTATGTGCCTATGGGCCGTAACAACGTTGAAGTCTGTCCCGGTAATCTTTACAGAGGTTTACACATGGAACAAGAAACGTTCACCAAGTCAGCTAATACAACAATTAAAAGTACAGAGATGAAGGTCAGAAACATTACTGATAGCAATGTTTTTATGATGAGACAAAGATGTGATGAAAAGTTGTATTTATAACTGTTTCAAACGGCTGATTGTCCCTGATGAACACTAAAGGGCCGTAAAGTTACTGTGAGCTTACAGGAGCATTTCAAACTATTCTGACTAAATAAAAGACTTTACAAGGATTTTTAGTCTTTGTCAGGAACATCTGTGGTTATTGACAGCACCAAAATAAAACATTAAAATGTGGGGCTGATTTTAGACCATCAAAGGGTTAAATGAATGAAACATTTATAACTGAATAAATTGTGAAGTATCAGGGAATGATTTTAGTTGGACAAACATAGAAAACCTCCAACAGCTGCAGTGAACTGACCTCAGAACCTCCAGTCTACAGTTTGGACTCTCCAGGAAACCACAGAGCTCCTTCACTCCAGAGTCAGACAGATTGTTGTTACTCAGGTCCAGTTGTGTCAGATGGGAGGGGTTGAGCTTCAGAGCTGAGCCCAAAGAAGAACAACTGATCTCTGACAAACTGCAGGTCCTCAATCTGAATAAAGAATAAAAGATGTGAGCTGAAGCAACAGGATGCAGGTTCAAACTGAAATATGAACTAAATGATTGAAGTGGACAGAATTAGTTTTACTGGATGTCAGAGACACAAAAACTGAATCCATTCAAGGTCATAAACTTTTCATTTTAAACATTTCTCTAAATTTTGCTACTTGCTAGAGCACATATGTCAAGGTGGCGGCCCGCGGGCCAGATCCGGCCCGCAAAACAATTATTTATGGCCCCCTGGATGATATTTAATAACTATTAGAGCCGGCCCGCAAGTCACAGAACACCGGCAGCCGGCTCTCAGCTGTTAACAAGGTGAAATGTCCGCTGCTAAGCTTCATTCTAACTCCGGCTGAAGTGGTGGAGGTGACATGTCCGCTTCATTCTAACTCCGGCAGAAGTGGAGGAGGTGGGGGGTGGGAGAAGTGACGATATTCCAATGCGCAGCAACACTTTCCTCAGCCCTCCCCATCTTGTTTTCTCACAGACATAGTCTCGCGAGTTTTGGGTGCAGTGACTCACGAGACTTTAGGACAGCAGTGGAGCTATCGGTGCGAAGTAAACATGGATGCAGAACTAGCAAACAAGCAAACGAAAACTTATTATTTTCACACAGAGTGGGAGGAGGAGTATTTTTTTGTTTATTCTAATTCGAAGTCTATTTGCCTCATCTGTAATTCGAGCGTTGCCTTGCCCAAAAAGTGTAACTTGGAGCGGCATTTCAAGACGATGCACAAACTGTTTGAGACAGATTTCCCTCCTAAAAGTTGTTTATGGACTCAGAACATGCGGGAGCTAAAACACAAGCTTGCAGCCCAGCAATCGATCTTCACTCAGCCCAGCACAAAAGGTAAGGTTGCTACGATCGCCTCCTACCGTGTTAGCTGCATCCTGGCTCAACATAAGAAGTCTTTCAGTGATGGAGAAGTTATGAAAGAAGCGTTTATTATTCTGCATTATTCACCTGGATTATTGATCATAAATCAGGATGTTATTGTGTTATTTACCTGGATTATTGATCATAAATCAGGATGTTATTCTGTTATTCACCTGGATTATTGATCATAAATAATAATAATAATAATTGTCTAATCTTGTCATCTGCGTATGTTTCCCATACACAGACGAAATTCGTCTCTGCATTTAACCCAACCACCTACCAGGTGGTGCAGTGAGCAGCCATAGAAGGCGCTCGGGGAGCTGGAGAAATAGGTGTGCACTCATAGACACCCCAAGGTGTGTAGTGGCCGGGACGCGAACCCGCGTCCTTCGGGTCCCAAGTCAAACGCCCTAACCACTACACCATCTTGGCTATTCTTTTATTCACCTGGATTATTGAGCATAAATCAGGATGTTATTCTGTGTTATTTACCTGGATTATTGAGCATGCATCAGGATGTTATTCTGTTATTTACCTGGATTATTGAGCATAAATCAGGATGTTATTCTGTGTTATTTACCTGGATTATTGAGCATGCATCAGGGTGTTAATCTGTTATTCACCTGGATTATTGAGCATAATTCAGGATGTTATTCTGTGTTATTTACCTGGATTATTGAGCATGCATCAGGGTGTTAATCTGTTATTCACCTGGATTATTGAGCATAATTCAGGATGTTATTCTGTGTTATTTACCTGGATTATTGAGCATAAATCAGGATGGTATTCTGCATTATTCACATGAGTTATTGATCATAAGCGTTTATTGAGGCTTTATTTAATATTTTATTTAATTCATTTATTCATTCATTTAAAAGAGACAAAATAAAACAAATTCATGAAAAAAAAACATTGAATGAAAAGAGTGCAGAAAGAAGAAAAAAAACTTCTATCACCTCCTTATAATAAACATTGAACCAGTCCGGCCCTTGGCTTGTAGCAAATTTGTTTTTTTGGCCCTCGGTGTATTTGACTTTGACACCCCTGTGCTAGAGAGTCAGACTAAGGTTATTAAAAAGCTTGTTAAACATGTGAGTGGGTCGTTAGTGCCAACAAGGGGTGGGAACATGTACATGTAATCAGCTTCTCATGTTAACAGTAACAGTTCTGGTGTTTTCAAGTGAACATTGATGTGATCTCAGTCCCACATTTGAAAAACTGATTTGTTTAGAGCCATAGAGGTGGAGATCCTGGACAACTTGTGGGTCACGACCCAACAGTTAAGAATCTGTGCTTTAGTTCATCATTAAAGTTCCTCGTTTCTTTCTGCATCCTGGGGTCAACTCTCCAACCAGCTGTGACTCTCAGCTACTACCACACCACATTTTAGCTCACTATCTGAAAAACTCCCTGTACAGGCTAAGGTTGATTATCTGTGGTGGCCATCTTGAATCTGGTTAACGACCACACTTCATCAGTTCTAGATGTTCATCTACTGTAATGATGACTTTCTAGGAGTTTATTAGAATATTTTCAATGATTTATAGATATTTTGCTAACACACAAACTGCACACAGACAAAGCAGAAACAGGTAAAAACATGATCGCTCTTCCTTCTCCTTCAGCGCTGAGACAACTGTTTCATGTTGAATCCAGTAAAAGTGATTTAAAGGTTAAAACAAGCAGCAAACATGTTTTTGTTCTAAAAAGGTTTTTAGACGTTTGGAAAGAGAAACTTCAAAACAGACGTGTTCAAGTTGAACTTTTGAAATGAATGAAACATTTATAACTGAATAAATTGTGAAGTATCAGGGAATGATTTTAGTTGGACAAACATAGAAAACCTCCAACAGCTGCAGTGAACTGACCTCAGAACCTCCAGTCTACAGTTTGGACTCTCCAGTCCAGAACACAGATGTTTCACTCCAGAGTCAGACAGGCTGTTGTTACTCAGGTCCAGATGTGTCAGATGGGAGGGGTTGGACTTCAGAGCTGAGGCCACAACTTCACAGTGAGTCTCTGAGAGTCCAACAGCACCAGTTCTGTGATGATAGAAAAAGTAAAGTGAGTTGTAATAAAATCATCCAATCTGTCTGATCAACACAAACTGAAATCATCTGATGACTAAACAGTGATGAACATCTGCTCTTCACATCTGGGCTTCATGTCATCCCATGTGACTGTGTTTGACATGACACAGTGAATCTCCTGGGTCTCTTTCAGAGCTGCAGACTTTTCAGGACAATCTTTGTTTTGCTTGAATCTACAGATGAAGGAGGAACATGGAGTTACATTTCTGCTTCCATCATGTCCACAGTCTGTCAGTGGATCTGATCCAGAGTCAGAACCTTCAGATGAAGGAGTGTTACGCCCCGAGGAGTCAAGTAACAAAGTGAGGGACACGAGACCAGAAAGAGGGTTAAAAGAAAAAGTTTATTTTAGGCTCAGCTGCGCCGCCTCCAGCAGTCCTAAAAACAAACAGAAAAAAAGTCAGTCCAAACCCTCAGCTTTCCCCGTGTCCCTCTCAAAGTAATTAAATTAAAGTCGGACCTGGTGAGTCGATTCAAAGAAATATAAAGACACTTCCCCCAGGCCAACTGCGATGCAGCCGTCGAAGCTGGAGAAAATGCCCGACTAGTAAACAAAACCCCCACCTGATGTAAACTAAATGTGAAAACTGGACAATCGATCTCACCATGTCGAGAAAAAAAATCGGCTTCAGGAGGACAACAGAACGACAGGTCTCCTTCTCACAGTTTCATCTTCGGCTTCATCAACATCAAACGGCAACATTAGGCATCTTCAACATTAGGCTTCTTCACACTCGACCATGACTCCTTCTCTCTTCATCTGCAGCTTGGACCTCCTTCTGCTTCTGCTGATGTGAGCTCTGCTCAGCTTCTGCAGCTTGGACCTCTGCTCTCAGTCTTATGCATCTGCTGCTCCTTCATCTGCTCTGCTGCTGCTGTTGTTGTATAGACCTCAGCTCCTCTCCTGCTGCATCTCTCTCACTCCTTGGGCGTCTTCAGACTGGACCTAATAAAAGGAAACAACCACCCCACCTGCAGCACTTCAATTAACCCACAGCTGCAGCCAATTAGCCTCCCAAAACACCACTGAAGACCACTAAACACCACTAAACACCTCATCCCTCTTACCTGACTGACATGACATCCCCATGGGGATGTAACACACCCCCACACAAGAATTTGCATGGGAAGATGCAGCCAGACTACACCACATGCATCCCCATACAAATGAAATTAAACACCCCAGCCTGTACCCACTCTAATAACAACAAAGAAAAAAACAACAACATCACAAATCATCTCCTCCCCCCACCCCCGTTAATGCATACCCGCGCACGACAAGGACGGGTACGTGATGGAGCAGGTATCTGCGCAGAAAACACGGGTGTAACATCCGGGGTCACCAAAAACCGGCCTCCAGCCAAGTCAATTCCCCATCACCATGGAGACCCCAGATATGGGAAAACTACGACGCACCCTGATTACAGCGTCACCCGACCAAAGCTCAGACTGGACGCTGATACAGCGCGCAGGCACCCTAGCATCCTCCATGTCAAAACCTCGAACAGAAATGCCAGGTCCCTTCACAGACCGAGCATCCGAAGGTAGTATCCCATCTAAAACAGGAGACTGAGAGGCAGCCATGTCCCGCAATATCTTAACAGGGATTTTTCTCTTTGAAGGTGACACTGAAATAAAACCATTCACAACAAAAGGTTTGAAAACAGAATCCTCGCAGGACACATCAGCAGAAGGGGACCAAGTACTGACCCCTAAAGTGGACCACATAGCTACGGGCTTAGGTGCCCTCTCCCTGAGATAGACCCCTCATCTCTGACCTGGGTTTGCACCTTTTCACATCTCTCTGAAACTCTGAGTGGTACACTGCTCCTGAGGTTCTCAAGGAGACAAGTGGACACTATTTTATTAATAATAATAATAATAATAATGAATTCAATTTATAACGCACTTTTCATTAATAAAAATCTCAAAGTGCTACAAGGTGCAACAGAATTAAATGTCAACAAAACAAATAATAAAACAGTTAAAATCAATAACAGTATCAGCTAAGATCAAAAGTAGAATCATGAGGAGGTAGAGTATGCTCGGTTGAAAAGAAAGGTCTTCAAGCCGCTCTTAAAGTCAACCACAGATTGTGGGGCTCTCAGACAGTCAGGAAGAGAGTTCCACAGGCGGGGGGCAGCCACACTGAAAGCCCGGTCTCCCATGGTCTTTAATTTGGTTCTCGGAATGTGAAGGAGATTACTGTTCTGTGACCGCAGCGAACGGGTGGATGAGTATGGAATAAGAATATCCTTCAGATAATCTGGTGAAGTTCCGTGTAAGCACTGATGTGTAATGAGAGCAGTTTTGTACTGAATTCTGTAGGTGACAGGAAGCCAATGAAGGTTATGGAGAATGGGCGTAATATGTTCAAATTTACGAACTCTCAACAAGATCCTTGCTGCACTGTTTTGAATATATGGAAGTTTCTGAAGGTTTTTGCCAGGGATTCCAATAAACAAGGAGTTGCAGTAGTCGTAATTATTACATTATTTTGAATCAAAACACAATAAGTCATAAGAGACTCTTTTATTCCTCAATTTTTGTGTAAATGAATAACCTTGTGTTACTTGTATAAGCATGTTTGATAGTCAAAGACTGGTTAATTCAAACTGTTTAATTCAAGTTGGAAATCCAATGTTATTTCAAAATGATTGTCACTTCTTCATATGATGAATCAAATGGTGAAAGCGAATTAATATGTCAGACTGAACTCCTCAGTTTGTTAGAAGTTAGAATACAGTTTTAATCCGATGTTTTATGAAGCTGGCTCCAGTCTAATATGTTAGGGGCCAAGATGGTGTAGTGGCAGGGGAATCGGACTTGGGATCCGAAGGACCCAGATGATGATGATGATGATGAATTCAATTTATAACGCACTTTTCATTAATAAAAATCTCAAAGTGCTACAAGGTGCAACAGAATTAAATGTCAACAAAACAAATAATAAAACAGTTAAAATCAATAACAGTATCAGCTAAGATCAAAAGTAGAATCATGAGGAGGTAGAGTATGCTCGGTTGAAAAGAAAGGTCTTCAAGCCGCTCTTAAAGTCAACCACAGATTGTGGGGCTCTCAGACAGTCAGGAAGAGAGTTCCACAGGCGGGGGGCAGCCACACTGAAAGCCCGGTCTCCCATGGTCTTTAATTTGGTTCTCGGAATGTGAAGGAGATTACTGTTCTGGTCAGTTCAGTCTGACATATTAATTCGCTTTCACCATTTCAGGTTCAAACCCAGGCCACGGCACACCTTGGGATGTCTATGAGTGCACATCTATTTTCCCCAGCTCCCCGGGCGCTGACTACGGCTGCTCACTGCACTACCTGGTGGTGGTTGGGTTAAATGCAAAGACCAATTTCGTCTGTCAAGTATGGGAAACATACACAGATGACAAAAATGTGACATTTATTTTTATTTATTTTTATTCTCTCTCTTCATTCTAAACAACTTCTTAAAAACAATCCTCTCTTCCAAGTGACCTTCATGCACTAACTCTTCCACTGGTTCGTTTGGACCAATCGGGAAGGAACAGGTCACTGATCACAGATCCTTGCTCTTAAAGTTCTAAGCTTTTGCTGGAACTGACGGAGTCGGTGGAGGACCTCAAGCCATGAGGTTCCCCAAAAGAGCTGAATGAACGCCAGTCAAACGCCAATGACACGTCATTCAGTTGGGACTTCATAGCACTTGCAAGCTATGAGTCTGTTTTTGAGCTCTAAGCTCTCTTTTACTGACATTCCGTTAAGGAACGTCTTATCTTGAAAACAACACCAGGAGCTGCCGTTACTTTCGGTTCGAGTCGAGGCAGACGTCTGGAGATGCTGAGAATGGTAAATGAACTGGCCAGTTGGACCAACTGGGGACTGACGTCTTCACGAGGTAACAAGCCGTCAAAATGCTTTGCCAAGTGTACCAACGTGTAGCCGAGATCGACCGGAGAGCTGCCATGTTTCTGGTTAAAATACATCAAGATAGTACCTCTCCTCATGACTACTTTTCTTTCAACTTCCATTTTCTCTTCACTAAAACTTTCTTACTTTTTCATTCATTCATTCAACCTTTATTTATACAGGCTAGCCTCGTTGAGCCACGGGGACTCATTTACAAGAGGGACCTGTCTCACTCACACCCAGGGTCAATTTAGAGTTACCAATCAGCCTAACATGCATGTTTTTGGACTGTGGGAGGAAACCGGAGCACCCGGAGAAAACCCACGCATGCACGGAGAGAACATGCAAACTCCACCCAGAAAGGCCCCCGGACCGGGATTTGAACCGGGGACCTGCTACGGGCTTACCAGCAGAGATATAAGTTATTAACACCCATAATTTGTGTTCTGTTGTTCCTATGAAATTACGGACGCGTGTTTCATCTATGCTGAAGTTAATTATAGGAAAAATGAGCAACCAATCATGTACAAATGTGTGATGTAATTTATAATTATGTTAAATAAATGGTCCAGTCCTGCTGTGCCAACATAAGTTTAACGTTTCCTGTGAATTACATCTGGTCAAGGTATAGAATTATTGATATTGAACTGAAAAAGAGAAAACGCGTTTAATTAATGATGTATTTTTGTGTCAGTCTAAACCCTGCCAATTTACATCTAAAATATAGGTAAGTCAGTAAACTGACCCCTTCCTATATTACTACATTAATGATGACCCGTACGTGTTTAACATAAATGGTGGCTCGTACACGTCTCTGAACATTTGATATTTAATATTTCTGTACTTTGAATGTTGGCATAATTTTGTCCAAGTTTTGACTCTGAAAACTCTGAAAACGATAGTTTTTGGCTGGGAAAGTGTGTCAAGCTGTAGGAAACTGCTGGTTAATGTCACTTGTAGCTGAGGAATTGTCTTTACTCAACTTTTAAACGTTTGTTGAAGTTTTTGGGTTAAAATTTGATGTTGCTGTGTGGTTCTGCCTGGTTCTGAGTCGTTTGGACTCTGCTGACGTGTCACAGATAAAAGCGCATCTACGTTTGACCGCCGTGTCAAACTGGCCTAATAAGCTTAATTCATTACATCTGCAAGAATAGCTGTTGTGTGGTATCGCTACATTTCGCAGGAATAATAGCATTTTTATGTCTGAAGTTGTCGGACCGAGGTTCTGTTCTGACCGGGTCCATCGTAGCTCTGACGTGTTGCTGTTAGACGGCATTAAAAAAACGTGTAGGCAAGTTGTAGTGCTGTTTGCTGAGCGTTAAGCTTGGTGTGCCTGTAGAATGTGTCTGGCCATATTTTCAGAATTTTTTCACTGTTTTACATCGTTTTATTGAGTTGAGAAGAGTCCGATTCTCGAAGTCGACGTGATGTCACGCATCACGTGATTTCAACATCAGGTTGCGTTGTGGGGGTAAACTGCGGTTCAGACCATTGGAATTCGTTTTGTTCAGAGGCTCTGGTTTTGTTTGCTAGTAAAGTCGAATCGAATATTTTTGTGTAGCACACATCTTTGGAAGGATGTCTTATGAATACGAAGACAGTTTACTACCAGAGATGCGCGACAGCGGGACAGTATGAAACTGAAACTGTCTGGACTCCAAAAATGTCCGTATAAACTACCGGTTGATATGTGGGTAAATAATAATAATATATACAGTATTTGTACCTCTTTATTTTATCTTTTTTAATGTTCTGATTTATTTGCACAACGGGAGCTGCAAAATTATTTTATTGTTCATTATCTAACAGCAGTTAAGACTTATAAACACACATGGTTAACTTGCAAACACTGTGGTTATGTGCAATAAGGTTATGTGCAATAATGGCCACCTGACTTTTTGATATGGCTGATACTGTTGTTTTTACTGTATTTTTTATCTATTTTTATTCAATTTTTACCTCTGTATTTTATCTTTCTTAATGTTCTGATGTATTTGCACAACGGGAGCTGCAAAATTATGTTGTTCATTGTCTGTGGACCGCACAATGAAAGACTGCAGTGTATTTTTCAGTGCAACAATAACAATAAAAATTGTTTTCTCTAATTGTTGGTTCTTTATCATCTTGTTTGTTAGCTGTTGTATACAAGCAAAAGTTAATTAAGTCTCACAGTGTTGCAGAACAAGTATGTTTGTCAAAGTCTGAAGCAAAGACGCACATTCAATACTGTTAATGACACCTATACTTTAAGCTTGTTTAAACTTCATGTCAGTGGTAGAACTAATATTTTTAAAAGTTTTTCATACTGAAACTGAATATGCAAAAATGTTCACATAAAAAAGGGAAACAGCACAACATAAATGATGGTTTCGTCCTATTTTTAATGTTTATTACTCATTGTATTAAAGACAGACAATTTTTTTTCATAATTTGTATCCTATCTAAGCATTTCAGTTTTAAAACAGCTCTTTCACATGCCACCGAAAATACAAATCAAATCAAAGGATTGCAGAAGAATAAAAAATATTATGACACTATTTTCAGAAAGTATTACTTTCTACAATAATTATCAAATAAACAAACTAAAATTTGAACTTTACAAATGAAACACTATCATACCATATATACAACTGTAGGCTCAATTGGTCAATATTTTTAAAACAAAGCCAACAGGTTAACTGCATGCAGCAGTACTATTGTCTAAAAACAATCCCTTGTCCCAGGTTTGTCAGTGATGCACAAACAGTCAGAATTTTGTCACAGCTTGACAGTGGGCAATCCATACTTTCGTCTTTGCAACTCTGTATGCAGCGAACAGGTAAAGAACCTTTCAGGATACCAAAACGGTTCTTCATCAGTCCAATCACTCGCTCCACATGTATCCTGACAGGAACCTTCAGAGGAGCAGGAACCTTCAGAGGAGCAGGAACCTTCAGAGGAGCAGGAACCTTCAGAGGAGCAGGAACCTGAGGAGGAGCAGGAACCTTCAGAGGAGCAGGAACCTGAGGAGGAGCAGGAACCTTCAGAGGAGCAGGAACCTTCAGAGGAGCAGGAACCTTCAGAGGAGCAGGAACCTGAGGAGGAGCAGGAACCTGAGGAGGAGCAGGAACCTGAGGAGAGCAGGAACCTTCAGAGGAGCAGGAACCTTCAGAGGAGCAGGAACCTTCAGAGGAGCAGGAACCTGAGGAGGAGCAGGAACCTTCAGAGGAGCAGGAACCTTCAGAGGAGCAGGAACCTGAGGAGCAGGAACCTGAGGAGGAGCAGGAACCTGAGGAGGAGCAGGAACCTGAGGAGGAGCAGGAACCTTCAGAGGAGCAGGAACCTTCAGAGGAGCAGGAACCTTCAGAGGAGCAGGAACCTGAAGAGGAGCAGGAACCTGAGGAGGAGCAGGAACCTTCAGAGGAGCAGGAACCTGAAGAGGAGCAGGAACCTGAGGAGGAGCAGGAACCTGAGGAGGAGCAGGAACCTTCAGAGGAGCAGGAACCTGAGGAGGAGCAGGAACCTTCAGAGGAGCAGGAACCTTCAGAGGAGCAGGAACCTGAAGAGGAGCAGGAACCTTCAGAGGAGCAGGAACCTGAGGAGGAGCAGGAACCTTCAGTGGAGCAGGACAGATGAAATTTTTCGTGAAACTTCAACTTCTTTTGCAGACAGTTGTGTTTTGCCCCTAGTAAATGCTGGTGTCAGGAGCTCTGCGCTGCACAGTGTGGCAAAGTCAATCAATGAATTGTTGACATGCGTGTCATCTTCCGACGGCTGTTGTGAAGCCAAATGATGTGTTGGGGATGCTGTGGATCTCTCTGGCATGGAAAGCTTTCTTCGTGCTTTGGGCGTTACTGCTATTGGAAAAAGAGGAGAAATATTTTAATCATGTTAGCAGTAACACACAGTACTTTAATATTTCTGACACACACATGAACACAATATTAGAACTTTCTTTGTTTTAGGTTTCAGGTTTTCCTCACTGTTTAGGTTATCTGTTATGAAGATATATATATTAAGTTACGTATTCCCTTAGTAAATTAAATCATTACATACCTGGTTTCTTGGCCCTCCGAGCAGCTCTTTCATATCGTGCAACCTTTAGGGAAGGTTTGTTAGCTGCAACTTCAACTGACTCTGGGCGCTGAGGGAAGATGGATGGAACATAGTCTGGATGGGACTGGACATTTACTTTCCGTCCTAAAGATAACAAAGACTAGAATTACAACAGTCTCAGAAAAGGTGTATTTTTACGTATTTGACTCAACACTGGCCAGGCAAGTGCATGGCCTACTGATGTTTAATCAATTACAGTGCTAACAACTGTTATAAATTACCTCTATTTTCTTTTTTATGTTTCTAAAAGCAATACTAATACGTACCGGTAATAAAATGTGCCGAACACACATACGTGTGCTTGCTTCGTGGTGATCAAAGCTTTGCAGGATTTACAGATCCATCTGGTTTTTGGATGCCTCTGTTGACTGCAGCTTTCAATTTCTCCCTTCTCGCTCCTGATGAAGGAAAAATGAAGAACTTTCTATCGGGATGTTTTTTTATGTGCGAAGTGCAGTCCTTAACGCAGCAACTTTTCACCATTTTAACAATTTCACCCGCCGAAGCACTCGTTTGTTTGCCCCAAAACAAAGATGTCTGCCAACAGTCACGTGACAAAGTACCCGGCTGTTCGACTTCGAGAATAAGCTAGGTTAACGTCCATCTTGAAAGCCATACGTGTATGGAAAGCCTGCTGGGCCATTTTGTCGTGAAAATTACATGTTACATCGACACGTCAATTACGCGTCAAATTCGCCTCGAAAAATGACGCGTAAACGAAGTGTAAACAACGTGTAAACAACGCGTCAAAGACGCGTTAATTACGTGTCATTGACGCGTCTAAATTTCACACGCATTTGACGCGTTATCAACGTGTCAACAACGTGTAAAGTACGCGTTGTTTGGTTAAGACGTAAACAACATCTGTTTATGTCCCTCTTGGGTAACTTCACTTCCTGACGGCTTCACTCGCGTCTCTTCTCATTGGCTGTCAGGTCCAGGGCTAAACCACTTCAGCAAAACAGAGGGGTGATTCCAAGGTCCAGGCTCGGCTAAACCACTTTAACAGAGAGAGGTAAACAAGAACTGCCCAAGATAAGTATAGTATCAGCGATGTTCATCGTATCGTTGATTCCTGGTCCCCTGCTCCGACAAGAAAACTAACAAGGGATTTAAATTGCATGTCTCAAGTTTCCTGCACAACTACGAGGGTAAGTAACGTTAGTTTGATCGCGTTGTGTTGTTGCTACCTGTTAGCGGCTAACGTTAGCCTATTAGCAACGCGATCTTTTTTTTGTGTACTCACGTTATAGAAACAGATTTTCCACACTTAAACAAAACGGCTCATATTTTGTGATCCTTCTACAAACATGCTGCTCTTCTCAGTTTCATGCAAAAATCAGGAGACAGCTGTGAAGTCGTTCAGGTCCATGAAGAAAGCTGAAAAACCTCAGTTTGTGTAGGGTGAAGCTAGGATTGTTCAGATGACAGTTTTAAGATTGAGTTAATTACATGTCTCCGTCTGTGTCATATCTTTATCTTTACTTAACAGGGACAATGCATTTAGAAACGTAGAAAAAATCAAGTTACATTGCACAAAGAGTATAGCGATAGCTAATTTGCAACTCCTGTCCCAGGTTGGGCTGTTATACACAAATAAAATACGTACAGTTTATGCATCCATATACACCAAAAATACATAAGCATGTCTGTCAAGAAATTCATGAAATCAATCAATGCAACGTGCAAATACATGCTATCAAATTTAACAAAACAAAAGAACATACAAAACCTAAAATTACCTAAAAGTTAAAATTCAGAATGAAACAATTATAAAAACCTTAGAGCCTCCAAAATTAACCATACACATGCAGAGGTAACTCTCCATCCTCTCACATTAACCAATACATGCTTAAAATTATCACAACAACACTAACTCACCAACATATACAGTCCTCATCATTAAATATAAATATAAAATGTTTCACATCTTTGGTATACATTTTTAAAAGTTTTCGTTTTACAATTATAAAAAGTAAACAGCCTACTGTGTTTTTACAGTCTTTATTTTACATTTTTAAACAAATGTTTATGAAATGAAGTCTAATGTTGTAAAAATTTTTGTATCCTTTCAATAGTAATGGTTGTCATAGTCCGTATTTTTTATGCCTTAGTTTACACAGTGTTGTAGTGTTTTCCCTGTGTTCTCTGCTCAGCTGCCCTGCCTACACACACCTGCTTCCCCTTGTGTTTCTCCCAGGTGTTCGTTGTTTGTAATCTTGAACTTGCTTGCGGCCTGGAGTTTCTCATTAACTAACCATGACAATGGTGATGTGTATAAAAGTTTTAAGAAAAAGGTGATATCACCTACTGCAAAAAGGACTCTGTATATATTTTTAAATATGTTGTTGCTTATGTGGTCTTGTACTCCTGACAGGAAAATCTTGGAATTCAGGGAGGTAATCAGCTTGAAGAGCACAAGGTAACGACTTGGTTAAGTTGCAGCCACTATGTGCCATATATGTTAATTAGCTAAAAGTTAGAGTGATTTTAACCTGGTTACCACAACAGCACGTATCAT
The DNA here is from genome assembly GCA_038048925.1 of Garcialebias charrua. Lineage (NCBI taxonomy): Eukaryota > Metazoa > Chordata > Actinopteri > Cyprinodontiformes > Rivulidae > Garcialebias > Garcialebias charrua. The sequence continues at coordinate 25,959 of JBBPBX010008879.1, forward strand.
GTCAAGGACAGAAAGCCAGATGTGGCAGTGGAAGCATTGAAAGCAATTTTAAGAGAAAAAGTAATGAACAACAATAAATAAAAAATAACAAAAAGAAAAACAATGAAACGATTATTAAAATTAATCGTCGACTATGTCAATAGTCGATTTTTTTGTCTACTAATCGTGGCAGCCGCAGTTGTGAATTAGTTTTCATGTTAAAATAAACGGGAATGCTATCCATGCACAGTTGACTTAGGTAAAGAATCAAAATTGATGTACTACTACTACTATTAGTACTACAAATGTGCTAGTTTAATTTATATTTTAGAAATTTATGAAATTTGCAACAAAGTTAAAAGAGCATGTTTTAGATTGTATACATATGTATGTATAATTTACACTGTTGACATTTAAAGAGGGAAAAACATTGTAATCTTTACAAGATTGTTCATTGTCTTCTTAGGACAACCAGGTTCTCAACGAGGAACATGTGACCTGAACCCTACAGCCAGTCACCAGCCAGGTCACTAGGATGAATCCATCAGTGACAATGAGTAAGTGTCAGAGATATGATTATAAGGTGAACAATTAGGGATGCAAACTATTAATCAACTTGCGCTTAATTGTTGAATAATTGTTTATTTCGTTAAAATTTCTTCCTTTCGATTAATTGTAAACATACATTTAAATATTGTGTTAGTGTACTTTGGTCGTCAATTGGAGAAGATGCTACAAAATAAACACGTCAGAAAACAAACCCAACAGAGGAGTGTATAAAAAAATAGTTATTAGCAATATTAGCCAGTATTTTTCAAATCACTTTAGTAAATGTTTAATGTTAGCATTTAGCAAACATCACATTCTGGTTTCCCTTATAAAAATCAACAATACAAAATGACTGCTGCCGGTCCGCAGAAACACAGTTGGACACGCCCCACTCCCCCGATTTAAATCCAGTATGTAAAATAATCAGCTTCTTATGATTACATCAAGATGTAGACATTACAGCCCCTGATGAATGTTATTTGGTGGAATAATTCGAAAAATCTCTCAAAAGATTGAAGGGTTTGTCACAAGAAGCTGAGGGTGCCCCTGCTCACAAAAAATGTTATGGTACATTTATGGTACATTCAGACCGAACAGCGTTTCAACTTCCAAAAAGCTCGTCACGCACGCAAGTGGACGCACTTGGTGTCCAGACCTACTTGGACCAGAACGCCAGAACGCGAAACTGCTGCGGGGTGTGTGGGAGGAGCTTACCGGTATACCGAGTCCTCACTGCACTCCGCCAGGCGAGGAGCTTTTTATTTCTGTCTCTGTGGAGCAGACTTGACTGGTCGTGAAGGAATTGTCGCGAACACACAGCTACAATGAGTTTCTCTTCCATAGTCCATGACTCCGCGGGTTTTTTCTGTGTCCCACAAACAATACGTCACATAGTTGCGCAATCATTTCCGCGTCACTGGTTTCCGCGTCACATAGGGACTCTCCCCCTGACCCCCTCTCTTCTCCCCCCGACTCTCCCTGATTGGTTGACACACCAACCAATCAGGTAGAGTTGAGCGGC